>JAMLFT010009955.1:0-12262 GCA_026544285.1 Pachyrhizus erosus
AATTTAAAATTATAAAAATGTATATAATATAATAATTTATGTAATAGTCAACGCTACCTTATTATTTTAAAACGAGCCGCCCTAGTGCTTATTACTTTATTATGTACAAGTAATAAAAACTTAAAACAATAGTAAGATAATTTCAATATATTATAAATTAAAATTTTCTAATAAACATACTACTAACACTAGAATTGCGCAAGAAAGCATCTTTCTTTTGTCTTTATTGACCGATTGAAAAGAATAACTTTTACCCCATTTGTTTATGCGTCTTATTTTGATGTGCCAAGTTAGGAAGAGATGTACCAAGTTGATGCACCTTATTCTACTGTGTCAACTGAGCAAGGAAGAGAGATACCTACCAAGTGAAACAGGATTTGAAGCCTTTCAAAAACGGCGAATTGTTTACTAATTGCTAACTAGTGACAATATATGAAAACAAGAATCTTACAAATATGTATATAGGGGTGGAGTTCATTTGGTGCTTACAAGTGGATAAAATAAAATATAAGAATTATATACACACAAATCTATAAATACATAACTTGACATGTTTTTTAACCTAATTATTTTTTTAAGATGTGAATTATAGTAACCTAAATGAATATGATTCCATAGCGAGTAGTATAAGATAAATGTATCTTATTGTACCCAACGTAATAGTAAAAAAAAAATAAAAAACTCACATCAATATTTTACATTATATTAACAAAATTTGATATATTGTGTGAAATAAAGACATTTTGTAATATTAAAATCAACATTTTAGGTTAGTTGATAAATAATCAATTTAATTTTTTTATATGTATTGATTATATAAGAAATTTTATAATAAAAGTGTATGCTTTGCGTAATGTACGAAACAAATTATTTGTAAGAGGGTAATATTTTTTATCGTTTAAAAAACTTTAAAACTTTAAAAGAGTAAACAAAAATAGATATCATTAAAAAAGTTGATAGAATTCTTAAAATCATTATGTTTAAGAAATTGTTTTTAACGATATTTAAAATTTTAAAATATGATTAAAAGTTCTTTTGTGAACTAACATGGTGGAAATCTTTAGCCACCAGAACAATATTTAAAAATTAAAAAATTAAAAACACTTTTGAGAATAATTTTAAATTTTTTAAACTAAATCAATGCACTTCAATAAAAAAATTGTATAAATTGAAAGATTTTATTGGGTCATATGTCCTTTTTTTAAAATTAGAATAAAGTAAATTTTGAGTATGTTGCTTGCATGTGAATCGCTTAATTAATTGCAAAAAGCCTAGACTCAAAACACACACAAAAACAAACTGAATTTTATAAAATTTATGACATAAAAATATTTAGTTTTAAGTTTAATGGAATTGTATGAAAAAAAATCAACCACAAAAATATTAAAATTTTTCACAAATAGGTTTCAAATTTTTATATTTTAAATATTACTGTGATAGTTACAAACTAGTATTATGTTAACTATGTGTGCGAAAATACTTCTAAGCCAATAAAAATTATTTTGTGTAAATTTTTAGCATTTATTTTAAATTAATAGAATGATCAAATTAACTCAAATTTAAAACATAAATGACTGAGTTGAAATTTTTAAAAAATAAATAACAAACTGAATTTAAAAAAGAAATAAAAAAAACCAAAGGTTATTAATGAATATTATTGAGCATTTTAAAATAGTTACATATTATTGTGGATGTCATGTGATGGTCATTAGTTTCATTGACAAAAATGTTAATGAAATTAGGATGAAAGATTAATTCCACATATTTTTAAAATTTTAAGTAACAAATCTAATAAAAAAATTTAAATGACTAAAATTAAATTTAATAAATTTTTTAAGATCAAAAACATATTTAATTGTTGTTAAAACTTAGAGATAGATATTAAATAATATTAAAATTAAAATGTGATTTTGATCTTCAAATGTTAATTCATATTAATTTTAGTCTTCTAAAAATAATTTCATTGTATTAGTTTTTAAAATTTTAAAATTTTCCTTTTTATGTCCTTTATTTAACTTGATTAATTTTTGTTTGTTAAAAATTTACAACAATAATTATCTAACATTAATATTTTTATTTTCAGGATTAATATTCAATATGTTCTATCATAATAATAATAAAAAAATATAACTCTATCAAAATATTTAAAAGATAAATTATGAAAATCTCAAAAGATCAAATATAATAAAATTATTTAAAAAAAAATTACATACATCAATATTTTAAAAAAATAATCATATTTAATCATGTATTTAATTTAAACTTCATGTGTATTCTAATATGAAAAACATAAAAAATGATATTTTATTTTTAATTTTTAATATTATAAAATTATTATAATGTATCTTTATAATGTTATTTTTATATACTACTTAATTATGATTATTATTTTATTAATATTAATTCCACATTAAACCATGAATAATTTCTGTTACTGTATTTATAAAAGACTTTAATAAAAATTTGATTTCTAGAATAGTGTATTTTTTATTTTAATATTTAATTTTTAAAAATTTAAAAGTTTTTATTCTAATATTCATTATCAATTAACAAGATTAACGAATGATGTAACGCTAATACTAATGTTTAATTATAGAGATTAAATTTAAAATATTTAAGTAATTAAAAAATGACAAAAGTTAGGCTAGGGAAAAACCTGGCAGACGACCCGACCCGACCCGATCCGTCTTCTTCCCCGACTGAACCACACAACACAAAACGCAAGTCAATTGGCGTTGGCAGGATTCAGAGATTTGGTTTGCCTGAAACCTAATGGCTCCAAAGCCCAAATCGGCGCCGTCGCAGCCTGCTACTCCTCCTCCCCTCGAAGATCTCTTCACCACTCTCAACAGGCACATCCAGGCTTCCGCATTCGACAATGCCGTCAAACTCACAGATCAGAGTTCGTTCATTAATTTCACTTCTATTCTCAAACGCCTTTCGTTTCATCGTATCCTTCGTTTTTACATCTCTAGCTCGTTCTTATCGCAGTTCTCGCCATTGCTCCTGACGACGAGGACGCGCTGCGATGCAAGGCCGTCGCGCTCATAAAAAATGACCGCGTCGAGGACGCCCTCTCCACAATTCAATCTTCCAAGAAGCAGCTCGATGATTTTCATTTCCTCAAGGCACGTCAATTTCCAGTTTTATTCTGCTTTTTCATCGGTTAATTGCTGAAATTGTGAATCGGATCTGAGGATGTGCTTATTGCTATGAGTTTTGTGAATTTCGAATGTTATGTGTGTTTTTAGAGGTTAGGGACGGATTTAGGGATTAGAAAAGCTGGTTGCATGCAGGAACATGCAATTGCTGGATACTGGATGGAAATCGCAAGCAGAGTGTTAAGAACAAAGGGTTTTACAGTTAGAAAGGAAGGAGTGTGGATTATCCTCTGGTGTTATACTAAATGTGAACTTGTGATTGCAAGAGAAACTGAGGAAGAAGGAAGGAAATAGATGTAGGCAACGCACCTCCAATCAAACTCAAACATGCAAATTGTTATCAAGTTTTTGTCGAATCTCCATAGTTTAACTTTTTAGTTTTTGAGTTTTTTATGAACTTGAGCTATTCTGCTGCTGTATGTGGGGCTCAAGCTGCTTTTTCCAACTAGTGTTGTTATTTGGATACTTAGATGAGAAAATTAAAAAATGAGTGAACTTGATAGTCAAGAAAAAAAGGTTGATTTTTAGGTGATTTCTTAGTTTTTGCATATTCTTGTTTGATGTATTCTGTTTTCCATTTATTCGGTTGACTTAAATTAGTTATATTAATTGTTTCAATATGTCACTGTGTCTGTATAGTTTGTTTATGTTCTTTGTATAAACTCAAGTCCATATGCAGGCTCCACTGCTTAAAGAAAACCTAACTGACTCAATCGTTTTGAAAGGTTCATACAATCAAGGATGTACATATTTCACAGAAAATTTTGTTAGAGTTCATCATACAATTGCTTCATGCATGATCTAATAGAACACATAAATGCTTACCATTTTCTGTTTTTTACTTTGTTGTTTCTAAATAGGCATACTGCTTATACAGACAAAATAAGTTGGATGAAGCTTTGGAGTCTTTGAAAAGACAGGAGAGAAAAGATGAAACTATGCTTTTGGAATGTCAGATATTGTATCGTCTTGGGAAAATGGATGCTTGCTTAGATATCTACCACAAGCTCCAAAGTTCCAAGATTGATAACATGGAAATAAATTCTGTTGCTGCCCTAGTTATGGCTGGCAGGTCGTCTGAAGTTCAAGGAATGCTGGATTCACTTCGGATTAAAGCAACAAGCAGCTTTGAATTGGCATACAATACTGCTTGTTCTTTAATTGCAAGGAATAAGTACACAGATGCAGAACAACTCTTGTTGTCTGGCCGAAGGTGATATGCTATTTTGATTATGGAAACCGTGATATTGAGCAAATTTACCTGCATTTTCATGGTTAATATATAATTCTATAGTATAACTATATTCACTTTTTTTTATCTCTGTGATGTGAGTGCGGTATGTCTGACAGTCTGACTTATCAGTTGCTAGATACTTTATCTATGGAACTTTCTGAGCTTGCACCTGCGAATTCAAGAGCTTTGTTTGGAAATTTTATTTACTTGAAAGTTATTTTATGAACTTCAATTGTTTGGTCTTTACCTATAGTAATTAGGTCGGTCCTTTATGTTGGGAAAATCAAATGTGATCAGAATGTGGGGTGAGTAAAGAACTCCCATGTTGGAAAAGCATGGACGAATCGAGTTCCATATAAAGTGAAAAGATCCATGACCCTAATGCCTTATGGTTTTGGGTTGAGAAATTGTGTCTGGTTCATTGCTGTGATCTTGGTAAGTCCACTAAATTCAGATCTTCCTTGTGTTTCTAGAATCTGGATGCCCTTGACCCTAACAAGTGGTATTTAGAGCTGATGGTTTGACTTGGACAAGGATTGGATAAACAGCAGTTGATGAATGGTGTTAAAAGTCACGTGCCTTGGTGTGTGGTGACATGTTGATTAAGATGTGGCTCTTGGTAAAATTGGACTTGATGCTCTGTAGAAGTTGAATACCGGAGGAAATGCTTCTACTCAAGGGGGACTTGTTCTTAAAGCATTCATGATGACAGATAAGGTTATGTGTATCTAGTAGTGAGTAGAGAGACCATAAGTATTTATTTATTGTTTATGATTTTTGACAGATAAGAATTCCTTATTCCATTTGAGGAGGTTGGTTCTCAAGGTGTAGCTGTTATAAATTTCCAAGGTTACAAGACATTCACCAAAGTTGAAATTTGTTGAGATTAGGGTTAGTTTTGTTTATGGCTAGGTTATCCTTATAAAGTATTGTTGGTGATATAGGAAATCTAAAGGATTTGAGAGAATCTTTGAATCCTTGATGATTTGTTTATTTTTTTGCAAGTTATTGTTTGATGTATGGATTTTCCATTTCCCCTGTCAACTTAAGTTAGTTGTATTAATTGAGGTAGATTCATGGAAATGAGATGTACGTGAGGAAGGCTAGAAACACATGCAGTGATTTGGGCTAAGGGTACAAGGGCATGATCAAGCTAATGACCTGAAGCATAGTAGTCCATCTACGGGGCAGTGGGAAATGGGTGAGAAGGAGAATTCCGTTGGGTGCGTGGGGATAAGGAAGTGTGGCCTTACAGCAGGGAGGAACCAGACTCTTGAAGTTCTACACTATTTCTATCTTAATTTTCTTGTTTAATGAGTATGGGAGTGTGGAAACTTTAACTGTAATTGGGGGGCGCATCCCTCCCAACAAATTTGTAGCAGAGCTCTGATCTTGGAGCTGTGGTTCTGGATCCAAAGATGAAAAAAATGGAGAAGCATTGGGAAGTTGAAATTCTTGAAAATTATTGGTAGACTTTTGGGCATTGGATTAAATATTTGAAAGAATTTGAATATCTTTGAAAATCTACTAGTTTTGGTATAACTGTTAGTAAACCTAGCGACTGAGGACCCTTGGTTATAAATAAAATCAATATAGCCTAGTTATATGAGTGACAGAGCCAAGGTTTTTAGTTTATGACTCCTGACTATGAGAGAGGTTGTACAAGGGGCTTTGGGTATGGTTTCAAACAAAGTGATTATTCTGGTACTGTTGTATCTCATAGTGAAGTTTTTTATTCTCTGGGCATGTGTGCATAGGCATGCTACCAATCAGATTGAATTCTAGTATTGTGGTGTTCATATTGTCATCTACTAATTTCCCCTTAGAATTTTGAACTCCTCTTAATGGCCTAAATACATGTATCCCATTTTCTGTGCTTGTGGGTTTGGATTTTCTGGTGTAATTATACAGGCTGGCTGTTCATCCCATTTTGGGTACTCTGTCTGCGTGAGTGAGTGTAAGTTTTGTTACAAGAAATATGTGTTATGCAGTATTGTGTCCACTGTCCAGTTTTAAACCTTTAGACCTTTGGAATACAGAGAGTTCTATACTAAAGGGTTAGTGAGCCTAACAGTAATGCATGAAGCTATCAACTAATTGATGTGCATTAAATTCAGTGACTTGTTTTATTAGGCACTAGAAAAAAATGAGGCACAATCTGAATTTCATAGTCGATTGTTTTAATTTAAATTTGCTTTGATGTTATTGTTTGATTTGCTTCCTTATTCGGTAATTGATATTCTATTAAGATAAGCCATATACTTATGTTTATTCATATATTTTGGATCAGAATTGGTCAAGAGGTCCTTGTAGAAGATAACTTGGCTGATGATGAGATAGAAATTGAATTGTCTCCTATAGCTGTACAGTTAGCGTATGTCCAGCAGGTAATTTTGATCTCTCAAAACTTATTTCTCCTTCAAACAAGTATTATTTTTTCAAGAGCTGGAAATATTAATCTATTGTGGATGAACAGCTTCTTGGGCGTAAGCAAGATGCTATTGAAGCTTATACAGACATGATTAAACGAGATATGGCTGATGAATCATCAATTGCGGTGGCAGTGAACAATCTTGTTTCAGTGAAAGGTCCAAAAGATGTTTCTGATAGCCTAAGGAAACTTGATCGACTAAAAGATAAGGAGAGTCAAAGCTTTCGACTAGCTCATGGACTGGACTTGAAACTTTCAGCAAAAGAAAAGGAAGCAATATATGCAAATAGGGTTCTCTTGCTTCTTCATGCTAATAAGATTGAGCAGGTCTTTCGTCTTTCTTTTTCATCTTGTTGAATCATCAATTGTGTGTCATTCGTTCTTTCCTTTGAAACTTGGCAAGGGAGCATACTGTTGATACTGTACTATTAAAATTTGTAGGCACGAGAACTTGTGTCTGCATTGCCAGACATGTTCCCAGAAAGTGTGATACCAGTATTGCTGCAAGCTGCCCTCTTGGTTAGAGAGAACAAAGCTGGAAGGGCTGAGGAAATACTAGCACAGTTTGCCAGTAAGTTCCCTGAGAAGTCCAAAGTTGTTCACTTAGCCAGGGCTCAGGTGGCTGCTGCTGCTGGCCACCCACATATTGCGGCCGATTCTCTGGCTAAGATACCTGATATCCAACACATGCCTGCTACTGTTGCCACCCTTGTATCTTTAAAAGAGAGAGCTGGTGACATTGATGGTGCAGCTGCTGTACTTGACGCTGCAACTAAGTGGTGGTCTAATGCTATGACCGAGGACAATAAGCTTAACATTATAATGCAAGAGGCTGCTTCATTCAAGCTTAGGCATGGAAGGGAAGAGGACGCTGCTCAGCTCTATGAGGAGCTCGTCAAAAGCCAGGGAAGCATAGAATCACTAGTTGGGCTGATAACAACAGTTGCCCGCATGGATGTTGATAAGGCAGAGCTTTATGAAAAGCAACTGAAGGCCCTACCTGGTTTAAAGGGAATTGATGTGGACAGCTTGGAGCGTACTTCTGGAGTGAAACAAGTTGAGGATCCTCGTGTTGGTGTCCCTGAAACATACGAGGAAGGAAAGAATAAGACAAAATCTAAGAAAAAGAGAAAGAGAAAGCCAAGGTATCCTAAAGGGTTTGACCCTGCAAATCCAGGTCCTCCCCCAGATCCAGAAAGGTGGCTTCCCAAGAGGGAAAGATCAACATATAGGCCCAAGAGGAAGGACAAAAGAGCTGCTCAAGTGAGAGGGTCTCAAGGTGCTGCAGTCAGAGATAAGCATGATACTGGTGCCTCATCTAACAGTACGAATCCAAAATCAAGCCAGGGAACCTCAAAAGGAGCTGCGCAGAATGCAGGTTCCGAGCAAACCAAGCCTTCATCCAAGTCAAGAAAGAAGTCCAGGAATTAAGTAGGACTCGTGGTTTTTTATGAACTTTTTATTTGACAATTTGTTAATGCTGTTTTCATTAACTAAGATGAGGGGGGTCCATACATACACTGGGTTGAAATTCAAAACCGTCATTTTTGGTTCAAGGAATGAGCATATTTGTTAGATGCAAGCATCAATGTGCAAGTTTGTCGTGCTTAGTTTGAGGTTTTGGGAATCATGGAAATATCACCTCTTTGCTGGTAAATTATTTTCTTTGATTTGGCTGTGCTCTTCTCCAAATGCTCTAGACCTCTAGTTTATTGTAGGGTAAACTTACCACGTTAGCTAATTATATATTGCAATAAATTATCAAGGTCTGAATATTTTAAGATTGTATTAATACATTATAGGATGTCTTATTGATGGTTTGTCAAATGAATGTTATATTCTTTACCATTGTTTTTTACCAATTATTTTTAGAGTTTAACTTTAATAGATTATTAGTGTAAAAATGTTTATATTAACTTTAATACCCATTAAAATTAATTTTAAGTAGGATTTTAAAGAGGAGTAAGGGTTCACTCAACTCATGATTATCTCTATTTTTAAAGTAAGCATTATAAAAAACATTTTTAATTATATAACAATTCATGATTAAATGAATACAAATTATTTACATTGTCAATATATTTTAATTAAATTATTATTTTAATATTTTATAGAAAAACATTAAATGAAAAGGTAAATATATTTAATGTTTTAGAATATAAAAGTATTTAAGATTTAAATATGATTTTAATTTTTAAAAAATAAGATGTCAAGTTAATTATGTTAAACTGGTTGATGTACAATTTAAAAATATAGTTTAATAAAAAAATTTATATGTCATTATTCCGTTAATTAAATTATCAAGATTTTTGTTATGTCATTATTTAATAATAAAGATTAATATTTTAAAATATATATTATATAAAATATCTTATTTTTTTAGGATTAAATTTATATTTAAGTTAGTATTTAATATTTTATATTTTTCATTTAGTAATTAAAAATTATTAGGAGAATGCATAAGGAAGATTTAAATCCATTCTTGTAAATTTAAATTCTTCTCTCGTAATACATTTAGAAATAATGCTCCACTTTTTAACACAATGCCAACGACTTTTTTATTTATTTTTTAATATGATTGACTATTGTCTATCCGATTCATGTAGCTGTTAGTATAACGCTCATAACTTTGTGTAATATCCATGAGAAGGTAATTTCTCTTTTTCTTTTTCTTGGTCCTAATAAAATAAGATCGATGGATTTTGTTGTAAGTTTCACGACCCCAAATCACATTTCTTGTATTGAATGAAATAATCTAGAAAGGTAAATAAATCCCATTTCATTATTTAGTTTAAACCAAAATATCTCAAAACTGAAATAAGTGACAGCCAAAGGGATTTCTCACTCTTGAATAAAGTACTAAATTAGTATAAATCTTATTCATACGCCTGAAATCCTAAATATCTCACAGGACTCTTATGAATTATAATCTTACCTCATTTTGTTTCTCTACGATATGACAAAATGAGAAATGTAAGAGAGAAAAAGTGAATGATGAACGTTTAATCTATTAATATTTTTCATTTTTAGTGATCTTCTAATAAAAGAAGAGAATGATGAATGATATAAAAATTAAGTGAGAATTTATTCATAATACAAATATATGGTAAGTTTGATACAACAATATATATTTATAAATTTATAAAACATAAATAAGTTGGGTTTTTGTTTTAAAAGGCCTACAATCTTGAACAAACAAATAAAAAGTGTATCCTCCTCATCATAATAAATTAATATTGTTTATGAAAGAACTTGGTACTTTAATATCATTTGCCTCTAGATCTAAGATTGAATGATTATGTAACTTTTTAGAATTGAATTAATCTAAGAGTCGACTTTATATTTTATATTTAAGGACTTAAGTTTTGGGCCGACTAAGTTTATTTAGATAAACTTGGAACAAAATTAATTTTAAATATAATTGATTTTATAAAATTAATTTTGTATGGATGTAATTTATGTTTAAATATTTTTATTATAAAAATAAATTAATAATAAAATTTATTATAATTTTTTTATCTAATATAAAAATTATCTAAAGTTGTTTCAATTCAAAATTAATTTTAGTTTTAAAATCAAATTTTAATGTAAAAATAAATATATAAAAATTTATATAAGTTAACTAGTATTTTAATATAATTTTAGACAGTGGAATATAAAATCAAATACGCACTAAGTTCCGGATAATCGGTTATATTATTGGGTTGAAAAATGACCTGGGATTAAAAACTTAAAATCACTGTCTGAAAAAATAGCACTAGCATACAAAAGTCATCCATGATGTAAGCAACTGTCAGAGTCCTTCACATCCAAGAAAGGGGTGAATACAGTTTTGAACGAGTCAGACATAATGAATCTTCATACGTTTTCTAATGATCTTCCGTGACAGGAATAGAAAAAATCAAAAGAAAAAAATAACTTCTTAGCAACAAAATCACATTCTATATCCATGAAAGGTATAAATACAAAAATTTATTGCTATCAATGCTTGCAATTCCCTATCCACACATACCACATTCTAAGCATACATTTGATCATCATTTTACTATTGCCATCTGAGTGAGTTTCTCAGTTTCTTACATAGCTTTTCGTGTCCAGACTTACAACGTGTTGCCACCATTGCTTCTACAAGCAACCCAAAATGTGGAATACATATTTTTCTATGGGTACTCCCGTTTTGCATATCATAAAAAAAAAAAAAAAGTTATTTTCTTTATTAAAATCGTAATCAAAGATTATAATTGAAATTACCAGACATGCTTAAACAATAACCTTTTCTTCCAGAGATCACGTTATAATCTTAAAAAAATAATTATAATAAAGTATTCGTGCACGCATTTGATTATCGTTTTACTAAGAGCATGAAGAAGTTTAATTGTGTCAAGTTTTGGTTTAAAGTAAAAATAAAATCATTGGATATCATTTATCTAAACTATTTTTCTATGGGAAATATAAAAAAGGTGTAGCTTCCTTATTATTCAAAGTTTGAATAACATGATTCTTTTCATCCCTCTTCTAAAGGACATTTGAAATATACATTGTGATTCTGACGAAGAAAAAGTATTGAAAATCTTTTTTCTATTCCAAACAGAGTTTACTAGTCTTTCCCCACTTAGCTAATGAAGTTTCCTCTCTAATACAAATTTCTAATTAAGCATTCAATATTTTGGAAGTGCAAAGCAACTCATTACATAAGATGGGATGTGATAGCTTCCACAATGCATTTTATTAGAACTTCTCTTCCTATTCCGTGTAAAGTAGGTATTTGTCCAGCAAAAAATTAAATACTTGCACTGAGTTGTTTCACTTTACCTTCTTTTAATTATGAAAGTATATTTATTAAAAGATTATCATAATATATTTTTAAAAAACATTTATTTCAAAAATGTAAATTTTTATTTATAAGAATCATATTTTTTTAATTATTATGCCTAAAAAGGTTATTCCCATAAACATTTGATTGGTATTTAATAATTTTATAAAGATTAAAATTTATTTTAATTAAAAAATAAAAATAAAAATATAACAAAAACTAGTAAAAATATATAGTTAATGTAGAAAATAATTTTTATTATCGTGTGAATCTACTCTTTATAGGAATAACATTTGAAATGTGAAGATACAATTTTTTTCAGATTATATTTTCACAACTGTCTAACAAATATACGAATAAATGCTTTTATATTTTCACAATCATCTAACAAACATTTGAATAAAATAAATGTATATGACGTGAAACAAATATTTTTATATATATATTTTATTTTAAAAAATATATATTTTATGTTCTAAGATTTTTTTTCCCATAAAAAGGGAAGAAATATATAATATTTTTTAAAAAAAATAGAAATTATTATCTATAATAATTACTCATTCTTACTATTTACTATATATATTTTATTTTATTTTTAAATTAAATAATTTTTTTTTAATATT
>JAMLFT010009956.1:0-12261 GCA_026544285.1 Pachyrhizus erosus
GAGAAACAAAAGTGGAACAAATAACCTCGGAGATATGGATTGAAAGGCATTCCTCGTCCCAGCCATAAATCAATGGGCAAAGACGGGCGCAGCCAAATCAACCATTTCCTATCAAGACTAGGAGAATCAAACTAATTCCTAATCAAACCACTCCAATCCATGGGTTTGATTAAATTTGAACAACTATGGATTAGACCCAAAAATTTACACCTAAACATAATACCCCCAACAGGTATTCATTATAATTCATACCCAATAACCCTACACACAAAATGTAGAAATGAATGGTGGTAAGATGTTTAGAAGGAGCCAAAAAACGATGTCCTTCAAGAAGGGGCCTAATACAAGCCACCCAAAAGATCATTGGTACTAACTGGCAGCTTCGAATCAACAATATATATAGAGAAGCCAGTATATGCATGGGTACTTTATCAAATCATGCTTGCATTATGGAAAAAGGGTCCTTGATTTTTGAGAAGTCTCCTGTCTTCTTGACACAATTACTTCTTTTTTATGTTTTAGGAGTTGACTCCATGCATAATTTCCTTGTAACCTCTTTCTTTGGCCTTCGGCCGTGTTGAATACAAAAAAAAAAAAAATGACAAAACTATTAATTATAAACAACACAGTACTATTGATCTACACCCAATATTATTTTATTATTTATATATGAAAAACGTATTGTAGAGTAATGATTGTGGTTGATTATTAAGCCACTCTTATGTGGGTAGATTAATTTTACAATACAACTTGGAAAATCATCTAATAAATTACTTTTCATTCATAATTATTAAACTATTTGAGTAATTAATAATATTGGTTAATTATTAAATCATGACAATCAAATATTGATTTAGGTATAAAAAGTAGAGGTGACAAATTAGACCATTCAACCTAACTTGATATGAGATTGTTGAGTCAAGATGTGGAGGTGGACTCAGTGGACCAAATCCAAATTTGTTATAAACTAGGAATTTGTAAACATAGTTTTACCCATCAAATCCTTTAGTTTAGATCAAATTGGTTTTTTATTTTTTTAATTTTAAATTTATATAAAGTTTTAAAAAATAATAAATAATATCAAGTCAAATATCCAATATTTTTTAAACCTAAAATTTAAGAATCTAGACCAATTTTTTTATGGATGATTTAGTTCAGACTCATTTTATCATTTTTACCCACAAACATATTGTGATTGATAACTATGTAACAAATTAACTTTCATACAACGTATGAATAATTAATAACTGTAGTCTGTTATTAAATTATTATAATAATGATACACATGTATAATTTTTTAAAATATTTATATAATTTTTTTGTACAATCTTTATTTTTTAATTAAAGTATGTTAACGAGATACACTTAGATATTATTTTAAAATATACCAACAATATAATTTATTAAGATACTTTAACAAAAACATGAATATGAATACATTAACAAATAATTATGGAATTTATTAACATGTACACACTTGATTTTTTAGTTAAAGTATATGAAAAAATTATAACTAACTTGAGATTATCTTAAAGTACATGATGGTATAATATCCTAACGTATTCTTACTAAAAAAAATAAGTTAGCATATGTTAAAAAATCACACTTACATGTATGCTTACGTATGCACACACATAGACATATATAAATTATTAAATAATATTTAAATATTTTAAAGTTAAAGTATTATTACTTCACAAAAAAAATTAATGATCCAAGGCAAAAAAAAAATTGTACATAATTTAATCTACATTAATCATACTTAAATTTTAATAATTTAAATATGATTTAATGGTAGATGTGTGTTAAAGAAAATATAGTTTTGAAGAATCTTGTAACACATTAATTTAAAACATATTTACCAAATCATTTCTTTTAGTAATTAATAATTTTTGTTGATGCACTTCTAGCTAGTTATATTTTATATTTATTTTTATGATATTTGGAAATATTTTCTTAGGAAATTAAATGTTTTTATTATATTTTTAACTTAATGTCATCTTGGAGCTAATTGATAACTTAATGAAATTGATATAAGGAAACAATCAATCAATACACTAAAAAAGATGTTGTAGAAAGCGCACTTGATATTCAAAGTAGCATCAAGAGAATTGATTAGGAATTTTAGGATATTCTCTCTGTTTTTTATTTATTTATTCTTTAATATTTTAATTATAAATATTTGAATTTATTTTTGTGTTTCGAGGTTCAAGAATAATCCTTCTTGCTTTAGTATATTAGGCCTAATTTCTATATTCTAAGAAAAGAAAGGGTTTAGAAACTCCTACGTAACTCTCCATGAGAGGGTCTTTTATCTCTACGAGAGAGTTTTGTCTCTATTTTAGGTGGATTCTTTCTTTGTGAGAGTTTCTTTTTAGTTCCACCTATCCCTTACAACTGCAACCTATCTTCCTTTGGTCACTACACTACCTAATCCACCCACCTTCTTCCATTTTCAGCGAACACCTTCATCCATTTTTTTAAACTTTTAGTTTCTATAGTTTGTCTATGCCATCTACCCCTTGTTAGAGTCGTCTTTTGAAGCTGTATCCAAATCATTAGAGGTTCTTAAACAATATTGCCTTACTCAGATATATTGCTTTTTTTTTTTTTAATTTTGTTACACAACACTGTTTTTCTCAGATCCATTCATTGTGAGTTATTTTGAGTTGCTAAATAAATGCCAATCCAAAAGGAACTACAAAAGAGAAAATATGAAATGTTTAAGAGCATAGCAAGATTTTCTACTGCTATATGCGTAGCTAAATTGTTAATCATGCATGTTTTTTTATTATTATTTATTTGACATGCACTGATGTAGTACTCTTTTTGTAGCATCACGTGCTTCTGTAAATGACACTTGACACTTTCAATTAATTTTTAGATATTTATATTTTTACTGTTCTTCACACCATGCACTACTTTGTTAATTGCACAAAGCAATTAATTGTTCAGTTGATAAAATCGCGTGAAAACGATTAGGATTATAAATCTGTAATTACCTAAAAAAATTCTAGTACTTATGGCTAAAACATTGATTTTTGTTGTGTAGGGCTACTAGATCATTCTAAAACTTAAATCCATAGGTAGATTAAACTTTAAGTTGTTTGAGGTTTTCTGATAAAAAAAAAATACTTTCATCCTTATAACGAGTAAAAATGAAAAGTTAGCTACACAAAAAAAAAAGAAGCTAAAATATGATATTGATATCTTATATTTTAGTAAAATCCATTTTAATCCTTAACTTTTAATAGATTTATTTTGATGTTTTAAGTTTATAATGTTATTTAAAATAATCTTTTTGTTGTTTAACATTGATACCATTAATTTTTTAAATATTAAATAATTAATTTTAATATAATATATGTCCAAGAAGGAGGCTGGTAATTTAAGGTCGTTTGGCCATATATTAATAATTTGAAACGACTAATGACATATTCAAGAAATGCAAAGGTGGAAATCAAAAGGGAAGGGAGAATTGCTGTGCATACAGAAGTTTTGATCACTAAAGGGAAGGGTGATAAATATGAAACTCATTTTGTGACATTATCGCATCCATTACTATTAGAATCGGACAGGCAAAGGGTGAATTTACAGAGAATCGTTAGTATTTGGTTGAAAATGCGCGTAAGCTAAAGGGTTTGAAATTTGGTGCTGATTTGCAAAATGTAAAAGTGGCACCTCAGCTACCTCAACAAATGGAAAGACAGATAAATATGAATACAGATAGTAAGGATAATAAAACAGGCACGGCTATGGCTAGAACCACTAGGATGAGTGGTTCAGTTGGAATTATAAATAAGAATTAATTAACACACTGTGTCTAATGTAATACAAGGTAAAAGAGATGACTGAGTTCAGTTATCATAGGTGCGGCACTCATCTGTCTCTGGATTGTCCTTGCAGTAGTTCTCCAGAGGGTCAGACTGCTTCTGCTTGTCCCTGGCGTGACTCGCCGCCGCACTGAGTTCCTCCACCTCATCCCACGCCGCCGCGCATTCCGCGTCATTCGACCCTTCCGAGCACGCCTCCTCCGCGCTCTTTATGCTCTCCTCCACCTTCTCCGATATCTTCTCCGGGGTCGCACGAACGGGCCGGGCTTTCACCACCCCAACCAAACCTGGCCACTTTTGAATGGGCCTGAACAGCACCGGGAACCTCACGGGCTGGGACTTGTGCGCTGAGTCTAATCCCTTAGCATTAGCAAATACCCTGCTAGGACTTGAAAGACTCACACCACCGGCTATTGTTGCCATTATTTTGTTCTCTTCTCTTAGCTGCTTTAGTGTTACAATAGAGAGGTTTCGGTGGGGGGACAGCGAGGGATATGCTAAGATATATAGCCAAATGGCTGTGAATATTTGTGTACGCATATTACTTATCTTGTGACCACCACTTGTTGCCTTCCACGTCCAATGCTTCAGGAGTTTTTGTTTTTTAGTACCATAGATATTTCATTTTGTTAGAGAAGACACGCCTTGTTTTTCTTCTAGCTTTTCGGAACCCGGCTTTGCTTTCGTCCCTTCATAAGGAGGTTCTAGAATTTTTGATTAGTCATAAAAATCTTGATATTTTCGTGTTCTTAGGTTAGAAGAATGTTTGGACCCCAGAATATCAGTCTTCCATTCACACGCTCTCGTATTTTAGCCAACCAGATGTTCTGATATTTGCCGTTCAATATGATATATTGCGTGTTCGTTCATAATGTTAACTTTTTTTTTTTTTTTTTTGGGACACATACAGCATAAATACGAATGATTATTAACGATAATTCCCTAATAGGAGATGATCATTGAAAGTTTTTTTTATTCCTATATTGAAATTGTCGATCTTCTGCTGAGAGAAATAAATAACTCAGCAAATTACTTTGACTTGAAAAAATTTACTCTTTAAATATTTATTTTAAAATTTAAGCTTTATTTCTTAAACTACGAACCATAAACCAACCAAAATGTCTAATAATCACGTGTCACTCGTCTACATGGAAGTAAATTCGTTACAAACCTTGTATACACACCCATCACATAAGAGTTTTGGTCATGTCGGAAGTTGTTACCTATGCCGTAACAAAGTAAACTAACTGGATTAATGACGCTGAACACCTTGTCAAAGCTAATGCTTGTTAAGTAAACCAAGCCATTGCGATTTTTTATTTATTAACACTAAGTTGAAAATCAATTAAAATTTACAATAAAACACCTTAATAATATTTTTTAATAAACATTTTTACTTTTAATTTCGTAAAAAAAATAACAGGCGCCATATGTATATTTTGATTTTTTTTATCAAATTAATTTTTTTTAAAAAATATTTTCTAAATTTATCAAGTTAATATTTAATAGATATGTTATGATATAAGACATAGTAAAATAAATAAATAAAATATCATGTATGTAAAATTTTCATTTTCCCAATTAAATATTTTTTTAGTATTCTTCGCGGGAATAGTCAATTCAAGTAAAAATCATCATAATTAGGAAAGTTCATCTTCTAAATATTTAACACAATTTTATATTTAAGAGTTTAATTCAAAAATATTCACACATCTAATGATCCAATTAAATATTTTGGTAGATCACCATTAAGATTTTCATTCAAGTGCATAAATAGAAATTATAAATAAACGTTTTAGAAATTATTAATTTTATTTTGTCAAGATGAAATAATTGTAAGAACACAATCAATGATCTAATAGAGTCTTGCATGCATTTCAAAAAAACCTCGCTGGCAATTTAAAAAAACATAATTTTTTAGAATAATACATAAATCCAAACATTTATTTAACGTACAAAAGATCTCGCTGATAATTTACACGAGCTTTTTTATTTAAGAGTAATACATAAAAATAAACATTTATCATACTATCAATTTATTTATATTGTACATCAAAATTTTTATCTCACTAAATAAAATTGACTAAACGAATTACATAACACCACCGACCTAGATTAAAAACCAAATCCATACATTAGGGTCCTTAATTTCCTTTTACACTCTTTCATAAGATTGAGTCCATGTTTAATTTGATGATGAAATCATGGTGAATCATCCTTATTCTAGTCAAACTTAATTTAATACAAATTTAAGATGTTTAATTCACAAATAAAATCACTTTCAATTGTAAAAAGTGAAGGTAGGATTGAAACGGTGGAGAATTGCTTTTGCTTTATAGACAACCAATTCTAAACTTTTGGCAATTACATTTTATCTAATTTACTTCTTTTCTCACATAATATTAAAGAGAATGTCTAATTTAATTCTCAATAATAGTTAAATAATCTAACAAGAATAATTTGATTCAGTATTGAGGTAATTTACTTCCTTTTTAACGATAAATTAAATAAAATGCCTAATTTGATTCTTAAGAATAGTTAAATAATGTAACAAGAATAATTTGGTTGATAGTATTGTTTATCCTCCATCATAATCATTGCATTATATTATTGACTTGATGTATAACACACAACAACAAATGTTATGTTGTGTTTTTCCTTTTATTCATAAGAATATATATACCAGAAATTTACAACTCATGCATCATGCTTAATTAACTGAATCATACTCCTTTACACATCACAAAAGACATTTATAATTTGTTTATGTTAAAATTTTTAAAAGTACTCTTACATTAATAAATAAATCAACAATATTAAAATGAATAAAATCACACTTATCTAAAATCTAAAATCAATTCTATTAATCCACGTCTAAACACCCCAAAAGTTGTGCAATCTCTCCTCGCTGGTGCTTCTAGTGGTGATCTTTAGATATTTAGATATATTGAAATAACCTTAGCTGATTCTGTTGTATTTTTCTCAACAGTGTATTAATAACAGAACAAAAATGTCACAACTGAAAACACTCACAATTTTAGATCAAATCGCCGGTTCTCGTACTGAATAGAGGTACATTCCAACATGATTTTACCATTCCTGTCAGACTTCGTTACAAAGCCTTTGTAGAAAGTCATTTGTAACATATTCTAGACAATAGTAAAAAACTTACTGTCGAAACACAACCACGAAAACCACCTATAGACTGCAGTGTCTGAAAATAATCAATCCTCAAATAATAGAATACTAATATATAGACACCTCTATACTGCAAAAAAACCCAGTAACACTGGTCATTTCTCTCTTTTTCTATCATATCATATCCTTTTTTTATCTACACTTTATCTTTTATCTCTTTCTCTCTACAAGTGTCAAATAGCCATGGGTCCATGCATCATTTTCCAATAATGAAAGACCCATCTCCTGTACTCATTGGTTGTGCAGGGAAGATAAATCTTTTGACAACTTTTGAACACACTCAAAGAAAAAAGGATTGAAATTTTAGAACGACTTCAAAGTTAAAAATGCAACAGTGCTCGTTCCTCTTCGGAAATCTCATCAAAGACTACTATAAATATCTTAGGCTCAAATAGCCAAAAAGATATTATGCAATTTTATGTTATAATCCCTTTGAGAAAGTGCAACAACACAGAGTACTTACAGTCATGTCTAAAATATTCTCATTAACAACCAACTCTCCCAAAATATTCTCATGTCTAAATTTTATTAACAATATTATTACATTCCTAACACATGCCCTTATAGAACACAAGATCCCTTGGGCTGGAAACTTGAACAATGCACAAACACATTCTATGTTGTGTTGAAATTCAACTATATATTAGAAGAATAACTCTTGATCTCAATCACGGAACTCCAATACCAAGTCAAGTTCCAACTTTCTTGAAAGCCTAAGCTGTTTGGTGAAGGCTTATGAATAAAGTTATCATATCTCCAATATCAATAGTCGACAAAATTGGATCATTGAATCGTTTTCCTCAGAGCAGCTGGACAAACATCATAGCAATTTGTAATATCTCTAATATCCCTAGTCACTAAAATTGGAACATTGAATTATTTCCCCAAATCAGCTGGACAAACACCATAGCAATTTGGGTGGCTTCAATAGCTCAATAGATGGAGAATGATTCCCTAACAGCTAACACAATTAGCCCATTACCTTCTATTTTTGTGCAAACAACAAAACCTTGAAACCATATATTAAAAAGGGCAACCTAGTGTGTGAGGCTCCCACCAAGGGTGATTTAGAGAGGGTAATATATACAGTCTTACTCATGCAAGGAGAGAGGTTGTTACTAAGATTTAAACCTGCAACCTCCAAGTCATAAGGCAACAACCTTACTGTCGTATCAAGGTTCACCCCTTGAAGCCACATACTATACATAGAAATTTACAGTTTATAGTCCAGCATCAGAATCAGAACATACCACATTTGGTAAGGATTTTATATTTTTATATCCTGCATGAAGTGATGCCTATTTACATAATCTAGATGGTACTATGGTGTTGAAATTTTGGGATTAGATGGAAAGGAAAACAGAAAAAACAATGACCTAATACTCTTATTTATACTAATGTCATATGTCGAGCCCAAGTGCAATGCAAATAGCACAAGCCCAACCTAATAGTACATGCTAACAAGATAAAATAGTAGCAACTTTCAAAAGGCATTGATTTAGTAGTTAAAACAAGTGGCCAAAAATCTGCAGAGAAAAAATATAAAAATAAAAACATATACACTTGTGCAACAAGAAGATAACTCAAGCACAAAATAAAAACAGAACTACATGATTTTTTTACAAGCCAACATAATATTCAATCAGTGCAAGAAACTTATTATTTTCAATCTCATAGTAAGTTGGCTCATTTACACTTAAAGAGCCAATTCAATATAGCAGGGGGAAAAAAAGCCTATAAATAGAGAGCATAGGCAACAAAACAAGAACATTTTCACTGTTCCTCCGCAACAACACTAATCTCACCCTTTTCCAGTAAATCGTAGAAGGTCCTTGTTTTCCTCTGCTCATTCCAGTGGTGCATCTTCCACACACTACCAGCAGCTAAGCCAAGCGTTATTCCAATTAATATCTCCTTAACCACGCTTGGACCTTTCAAGGTAGCATGGGCAATTCTAGGTCCAGCCATTTAAGTCTTTGTCTCTAAGCTTGTCAATTCTACAAGTTACAAAACATTGGGTTGTAAATATTTGAATATATTAAACTTGGATACAGTTCAAAACAGGCCAATTAATCTTAACCAAAATGATTGCATGTTGAATCTTTGATTCAAGAGAATGGAGGAAAAACAACGTGAAGAGAAGTACAGGAGAAGAGACACCAGGACATCTAATTGACTTGTTGGAGCTCTCTTTAAACATAAGGGGAACCCAAGAGTCATTGTCCCTCATATATCCCCAGGACAGTTTGGCACACCATTAAAATTTAAAACTGGTGGTGAAAAATTTTAGGAATGACCCCTAAATTTTCACTCCTGTTTATCACGATGTACCAAGCAGTAGCCCGCAAAACAAATCACAAATCCTGGCAGTCGCATTCTCAACAAAAACAAATAATTCTCCGCAATGAGTACAACAACCACTAGAACAAAGAAAGTAAGCAATGAAGTTACAGCCACGCATTCTCAAAAGCAAGCATTATTTAAATCCAATACACTTGTTCAAATACATCGAAGTATCAGCTCGGTATAGCTTCGTTCGCTATCAATCCAAGTGTCACATAAAATCCTTTAAGGTGCAACCCACACAACCCAAAACATAAATAAAACATTGCAATATAAATTATTTCACTAAAAACTATAAAAACAAAATTTCAAATAACTCCTCTCTCACTAGATTTGATCCCGATAGACACCAATACTTTTATCAGATAAAATGTTTCGATGTTTCACTACTAAAATTTCAATCTGAACCCAATTGCTGTCTTTTCCCCCAAAATTTTGTCGTAAATAAAAAAAGTCAACAGAATGGACAAGCATTTTCTTGGAGCCCATCACAGTGAGTAGGGTAAATTATTACCGTTAAAAAGAAGATGAATCAAAAGGGTGAGGTGCGTGCGGTGCTAGGGTTTGAAGATCTACAAAAATAATAGAGAAAGGAGAAAACTCACCAGAGACACACGCAGGGGAAGACGGTCGTCGAAGGAATTCGGGAAAAAGCTTTCGTCGATGAGGACATCCTTTAGTATCTACGAAAGGCCACGGCTCTTCGCGGGCCCTTCAGCCCAATTCGAATTGCATTTGGGCTGTCACTTTTTTTTTTTGGCTAAGAGAGAGGGTTCTCATATTTTACCCCTATAATCAATAGTATTTTCTTTTTATACATAATCGATGGTAATTTTTATAAGTTGCAATTTCTTATATATTTATTGAAATCAAAATTTTTTTAATTAAATAATTATATATATTTTTTAATATAAGTATACATTTAAAAAAAAATTAAAAATACTTATCATATGTTTAACTTATTTATGAAAAATTATTATGAGAAAATTCAAATAACATATATACACACATACATATAAAATAACTATAATAAAATAAATACATAGTAGAATTATTTAATAATTAAAATTTATGTAATAAAATCTGTAAATAAAAAATCATAATATCCTAAAATAATTAAAATAAATTTGAGACAAGGCTCATTAGAATTTAAATATAGTATTTTTTTAATACTTTTTCTACTCAATTATTTTCACTTTTATCTACATCAAATTCCAAAGTAATCTAAACAAATATATCATATTTTTAACAAATAAAATGATATTCCAAAGTAATCTAAGCAAATCATATTTTTAACAAATAAAATAATATTTTTTAAGAGGCAATTATTTGATTGTCATTGTTCAACTTCATTCTAACAGTCACAAAATTTATTGCATGTTTTTAAAATTTGCAAGCTAATTGATATTTTGAAATATAATATATTTTTATCTATTTTTTTATAAAATTTGTATATTTATAATTTTTAAATATAATAATTTTTTATTCATAAAAAATAATTATATTTAAATAATTTTATCCAGTATGCATTATTGATTTAAAAATATTTTAAATAAAATTATTATTTTCACTCATGAAAATATTTAATTTAGTTTTATTTTTCATCTACTTAGTAAATAAAATAATTTATATTATTTAAAAATTAATAAAATACAATTGATATCTAAATCAGTTTAAATTAAAATTAAAATTATAGACAAAAAATATATTAAAATTATAATAACAATAACTTAAAAAAATATTATAAATAAATTATAGTCCAAAATCAATTTATATGAAAAAATATAAACAAAAAATAGGTATGAAAATTAATTAGGTATGAAAATTATTTTAATATATTATAATATAAATGAATCTAAATTAATTAGGTATGAAAATTATTTAAACAAAAAATCAGCAAATTTAGGTATGAAGACACTATAAATAAATATATTCACGTTAAAAAAATATAATAATAAATGAATTTAATGATGATACTTAGTCAGTGTAAATTTTTTTATACCATCAATTAATGATAAATAATTATTGATATATAATTTAAGTTAGTTATTATAAAAAATTACAAACTTATCATATATAAAGATTTGTGATTATATAGTAATATAAATTAACTTTATATATACATAAATTATTTTTTTATAATTAAATAAATTAAGTTATAAAAATTATATTGTTGCAAGTACAATGAAAAAGAAAAGAGTGAGGAACACACTCATTCCAAGAGATAATTTTGAAATTTATTCAAGACTATAAAATCATGAGAAACAATAATTAAACAAGATGTGTTATTTTTTTTGTATTTTTTTTAAAAAATTAACCAATAAAAAAGTTGTATAAAAGAGTATGTAAGAGAATTTGTTCTTAACATTTTTGTAATCAAAGATCTTTTTCAATAACATGACTTAAAAGACATAAAAAAATTCAAAAATTAAGTTAAATAATGTAAAAAGATTAAAAAATGCAGCTAATAATTACTTGTTTGTAGTACATATAAATAACATTTGGTCACTTGCAAAACATGAATAGTTATTTTGTTATAAGTTGTGAATATAATTATTTTTTTCTCAATAAATAACAAAAAAAAATGCATTATCATTTATTACTTTTTAACATGTTTTATTTTTGTAAATCTAACTAATTCCAAAATAAATAATAAATATATTAAAATAAAAATCTATAAAAAAGTTCAAAATATATAATAATAATAAAAATTATCACAATGCATTAAAATAAAAGAACATAAAAGTTGTTTGATTAACATAACGAGTGAGAGTAATATTTTTATTTAAAAATATTTAACTGTTGAAAATAATAATATAATAGAAAAACTAAAATTTAAAATTTTTTTGTGATAGCTAATAAAAATATAAAAAATTAGTATTTGTAT
>JAMLFT010009957.1:0-12220 GCA_026544285.1 Pachyrhizus erosus
AAATAAATATAATAATTATATAATTTTAATTTTTCAAATTTTATACTTATAAAATTAAAATTAATTTTTTAAAAACTAAACTCATACGATTATAATATTCAGAAAATTGAAATAATATGACTGTGAAACTTGAGAAATTAAAATCATACTAAAATTATATAATTAAAATATAAAAAAAATTAAAATTACATATTTAAAATACACTAAAAAATAATTAAAAATAAAACAATTAAAATTACACTAGTACAATATCTACATAATAAAAATATAATTACAAAAACTACTTTTACCGTTCAGATATTCTGTAACTACTTTTTAATTAAATTGTATAATTATAACCATACGCAACTTCTCCTCTCAATCATATTGTCATAACATAATATTTTCATATCATAATAGGATAGTAGATTTGCTTAATTATGAAAAAACAGAGTTTAATTATTAATCTGGTTTCTATAATTATAAAAAACTTCTATTTTAATTTTTAAAGTTAAAATATTTGTTTTAATTTTTAATTTCCTTTAATATTTACATATATTATTTTAATATAAAGAGAGTAAAAGAAAACATTTGGAATTATGAGAATTAAATAAATAATTAAAGTAAAATAAAATTTAAAAGGAGAGAAGGATGTAATAATTACAATAAAATTAATTAGATCTTAATTAAGGTGGCTTCTTATGATAACACCACATTGCCTTAAATTGAAATACACTCATGAACATTAATGAAGCATTAGTTTCTGCTATGCAAATTTGCTTCATAAAAAAGGTATAGACTCATCATCAACAAAAAAGCCAAGCGACCAACTCAGAACCAAGTCGCTCCCTTCCAAGAAAGGCATCATCCAAAAAGCGAACGGCACTTCACGGCGTCAACCTTTGCCAGCTCACCCTTCCGTCACTTTCCCAAACCCTTCCCCACGCATCCCCCATTCCACGTCACGCGTGACGCTAAATCTAACGGCATGTTGCTCCGTCACCGGGGAACAGGTAACGACGTTCGACGAATCCCGTTACGGATTCCGTAAGGCCCAGTTTAGGCCCAACTCCAAGTCGCAACAAGGTCTTCTACTACTACTACTACTCTTCTTTCTTCATCGTCATCACGCATTTTCTCTCTCTTACACAATCGCATTCTCTCTCTAACTCTCTTTTTCTCTCTCAGAATTTTCTCTTCTCTCTGATTCCTTTTATTAATTGCAGTTTTCTCGCTCCTTTTCTTTTCCCTGAAAACATTTCTTCTTCGTATTGATGTCGGTATGTGTTGTTTTTTCTCTCTATTTCTGTCCCCTTTTTTTTTTCTCTCCAATAATTTGTATTTTCTGTATTGATTTGATTTTCTCTCTGATCATTGTATTGAGCTGTTGTCTGCGGTTCTCCAATCGTTGATTTGCGTTTCGGATTTTCTTTTTATGTGGTTAATTTAAGTTTTTTTCTCGCGATAATTTTGATTTATTTGTCTCGCTTGTTTTGTTCATTTCTGTATTTTGGTACTGTCATCCTTCTTCGATTATTTGAGTTCTAGGTTCATGTCTTCGATTTATACTGATTACATGTTTTTTATTTTATTTTATTTTTTCTATAAAAAAAATTACTTGTTTTCCTTTTTTATTTGATTCTCAAATGTTATGTGAAAGCATAGAATAGTCTTGGGATGTTGCTGCTCTTCAGCATGTTTGTTTTGTGAATAATTCATTTGGATGTATTAGTTCATTTTTTGATTTTGCCTTAAATTGGATGGTGAATCGAAGTCAATTTTAACTGTGGGATTTTTTCTATTTTTGGATCATCGTGTGCTTTGGGTAATTGGATTGTTGCTATTTTTGGTTTTGTTCTCTTTTCTAGTAACCTCTGAATCGTGAAGGCTGTTATCACTTATCAGTATAGGAGGAGTTTGTAGATCAGATTTTTCAATTACTAGTTGATTTTCTTTTCTTCTTTCCTCGTGTGGGGTGAAATTACTTTATTCTTAGTTGTTTTGTTCTGGTATAACCTACCTTTTTTGGAATTACTTCCTAATGACTTGTTGTGTTTTCTCTCTCTTCTGTTTTATGTATTAATTATGATATGTGAACTTTAGTTCATGTTGCTTAAACAACTCATTTTTTTTAAGAGAATAACAGAATTTCATTAGAAAGGGCCAGTAGGGAAGTAAATCACTTGAAGATAAGTAACCTGTGTAAAGGAATCAAGAACAGTAAACAACTAACTGTAAAATTTAGGCAAATCAACTAGGGAAAGATTTTCTTAAAAAATTAAATAAGGGAAAGATAGCTAGATAACCAACTAAATTCTACATTGTCATAGAGCCTTATCCTGTTTGATCTTCCCATAATATTTGGAATGGTTAAAATATAGTTATTCTAGTTTCCTAACTAGCAGGACAAATCCAACATTCTACATACACCAGAGAGTCTAAACCATTACTGGGAAGTGTAGGAATAAATTATTGCTAGTATCAGAGTAGGGTAAAGAAAAAACAAGCAGAGGGAACTTTGTGTGATATGTAAACGTGCTGGAAATTATACATCCAAATTCCTAATAACCTGGCCTTTGTGGGAGTGAGGTATCATGTATAAGGAAGAAGGGGTTTGGCAATTAGAAACGTGCCTCTTTATAGAGATTATTTGGAGAAACAATTATTACACCCCAGAATAATCCAAATAGCATGTTGATGATTGTAAAGGTTTGGGTTCTAAATTTATACCAACAACTATTGCATTTAATCAGATTTCACTGTTTTTGTGTTATGTTTTCATTCTTTATGCTTAATGTGCACACATCATTATATCCATATTTTGTAGTATGTGGGAAATCTATTATGTTATCACTTATCAGCTTTCTGTCTATATTTTGCATCGGCTAATCTAATTATTCCACAGGAAAAAGGCCGGCCTCTTCCCAAATTTGGCGAATGGGATGTCAATGATCCAGCCTCGGCTGAGGGGTTTACCGTGATTTTTAATAAGGCTAGGGATGAGAAGAAGACAGGTGGCAATCCTGAGTCACCAGCAAAGACTGCCGCTGATCCTCATAGCAAACCTGCAGTAGATCCTGGCAAAACTCCTACTGTAAGATGTTCTTCAT
This sequence comes from Pachyrhizus erosus, assembly GCA_026544285.1. Classification (NCBI taxonomy): domain Eukaryota; kingdom Viridiplantae; phylum Streptophyta; class Magnoliopsida; order Fabales; family Fabaceae; genus Pachyrhizus; species Pachyrhizus erosus. The sequence continues at coordinate 3,090 of JAMLFT010009957.1, forward strand.
TAAATCTCTCTTTCTCTTTAACCTGACACCACTATTTTTATTTAAAATTTAAAATGACATTTTTTTTGCCCATCCAAAGAGAAGTTTTAACCTTGCAAAAATGCTGAATAGTGAGTGATGTGTGTGCACCATTTGTGCCACATGTACGCCTGTGTATTTTGCATGAATTGAGAAAATTTTGGTTGACATTTTAAGTAAATATCATATACGTTGACAAGATATGCTAGACTAAGAATACAAAAGCTTTGGCGTACTAAATTCAAGATGTTTTGAAACCTTGACTTATATAGTTTGTATGATATAACCTCTGCTGAGTTTCCTTCCCTCTCTTTGTTAAGAATATGAAGCTTTGGCATACTAAATCCAAGATGCAATGAAACCATGATTTACAGTTTGTACATTGTAACTTCTACTGAGTTTTCTTCCTCCTCCTCTTGCTTAAAATATATGCATTCCTTATAATATAAAATTGTGATTAAGATGAAGTTAGAAGGATTAGAATAGAATGTCCAAATCCAAAATAAGCCGGGAAAAGATGGGTCAATCTTCTACTGGACTTGATTTGCACTAACAATTTTGGTCTATGGTTGGTCAACCTAGCACTGATAATTTGTGAGCCTTTTGAAATGAAGTATGTTTTCTGAGCAGATTGCTCAGAGAAAATGTTGTTTGCATCGAATTTTGGTAGGGTTTAAATTGTCAAATTGTGATGTAATTCCACATTAATATTAATTCTCTGCCCCTGTATATTTGCTATTTTACCCTTATGAATGATTTTACTTGGTTTCAGAAAAAATGGTTTTGCTGCATGCAAAACCCTTCTGCTGAATCATAACATAGCAATGGTTTGCTCCTGTGAAAAGCCTGAACAGAAGAACAATGTTTATGTGTAACTAGCTTCACAGTATTTTCTCAAAGATAAGAGCTGTAGAGCCATAAGCGAATTCTACGGAATTTATATTATGTGCTGTAAAAGTGAGCTGCAATGGGGGAAGGGAAAGAAGACAGACTATTATTTATGTGTGTGTATCAATGTTGTGGTTTATTATTAGGAGCCAGGGTTGCTTCCTGTTTTGCCTTGTCTTGCGCTATGAGCTAGAGCGTTGCTTGTCACATTGTATTGCTTGTATTATTAAAACAAATCCTATTTTATGAACTCATTATATTCCTTTGGTTTCGTTGCCCCGACAAAGTTTGCAATTTCGTACGCACCTTGCTATTCATTGCCACGATCTGTTCTTTACCAGTTCAAACTCTTCTTCCAAGCTGGAAAAGAACTAAATAAAAATAAAATGAATGAGAGCCAAATTTTTTTACTTTTGCTCATGAAGATATGACATTCCTGCATAAATGTCAGACCCAAAATTCCAAATTCATTTATATTTAGCTTGATAATGGCACCTTGCTTGTAAATCGAGCTTAGAAATAGGCGATGGTGTTTTTGTCAAAAAAGGTACTCAATGTTAGTATGTTGTAGCATTCTTGCCTTTATTCTAAATTAAGTTATCAATAGACGCTTCCAAAAAGTCCAGCTTGCAGTTATTTTTAAGGAACTTGGTAACTCGAAATAGCAAATTATAACACAACTTTTGCAGTAGTTTTTTTTTTCTTTTCATTTGTGGTTCAAAGTTTAGCAGAAATTCTTTGAATGAACTCTGCTGACTATGATGTATCATTTATTTCATCACCTTTTCCTGTGAAATATAAGAGGACTCAACCAGTAAGCTCAAAGGAGTCAGCAATGTTAACATGACTTTGTGTATCAGGTCAGGGAGACAGGATTGGAAAGCATGTCAAGTGCCTAAACAGAAGAGCCGAGCTGCTAAATAATCTTCAATCAGGTGGTTCCAATGCGTGTAATGTAACCTATTATGGCCAACAAAATTTAATGGACTAACAAGTTTTGCTCCAAAATCAAATGTTCAGATCATGGCAGTTGATACTTTCTATATTGCAAGCTTTCTCTCAAAGAGGCGACGAAGAAGATAAACTTGGAGGGCGCTGGCACCCATTAATGCTACTGATTCAAGTATGGCCTTGTGAATTGCTCTGGAGCTCATTGCATTGCTTACTGTAATTGCAAATAAATAAATGAAAATCCTAGACATAATTTTTCATGCTATCTAGCTTCATGGCAATCGGGTGTATATTTTATATGAAACCATTTTTCATGCTATCTAGCTTCATGGCAATCGGGTGTATATTTTATATGAAACCAGTTACTTAGTAAAGAATATTGGTGGACTTAAGTGAACACAGTATACTATCAACACACATTTCAGGGATTAGTTTATACCAGACATAAAATTTGCGTTATAGGGAGTTAAGAGTCATGAAGTCTGAAATCTCAAGTTAAAGAAAATAACCCGTTTTTGAAAATACAATATTATGGCATGTAGGTTTATTTATAAAATAAATTATGCAGAAAGAAAAAATTGTTAAATTTGTTTTAATTTCATTTAAAGCAAGTTCAAGGTGCATTGTTCAACTACAAGGTTTCATTCTTTTGCTTTTCCATCAATTTCTTGGACTAGAAACAACCTAAGACAAACGTCTTAAGCTTAGTCAAGACGCAAGGTGGCCAAAAAGTCAAAAACTGTAACTGTCAAGTTTCTTTGGAAATTTGAAATTTTCTATAACCTAAGTAGGCTACTTTAGTTGACCATAAAAGAATAGTGGTTCAGCCACACTCAGGTCAAGTTTTAATGAGACAATCAACTTTTATATTTTGAAGAAAAATATTTCTTTTATAACTAATCCTTTTTAAGAAAACAATTCTTTTTATTAACATCATTAGGCACTTAATCAAAGCCTCAAACTAACAGTTTATTGTACATATTGCTCATCCTCTATGACTAAGTTTCCACAATTTGATTCAAGAGAAATATTTAACATTCTTTTACACACTTTTTTTATTAGAAATTCTTTTATTGATTAAAATTTATTAAAAATAACAATTTTCTGAATCTCACACTTTATTAATGAATCTAATTCTTAATTTTAGAATTTGTTATAAATTTTAATCAACAAAATAATAGAGTGTTTTAAAGGTTTGTTATTAATACTTCTCTTTGATTCGATAGTTCTCCAAGCAAGATTCAATAGTTCTCATTAGACATTTGAATAAGTCAAGAAATTAAACCAATAGAACCTCATTGTGATATGTGATATACCTATTGCCTGGCGATCTGTCTGAGCCTCAAGCCAATGCTGTTCATACTGAATGTTGAAAAGAGCATGCTCTAACTTTACTATCTGATCCAACAAAGGAGTTAAATGCTCTGCAAAGATGAAGATGTTAACAGTAACTCTTACCTATTCACAAAGCTTCACAGTTGCAAAATGGACCAGCATGGATGGACTAAACAGTAACAAATTAATTAGTTCAGTATGGCTCACCATCTTTTGCATGCTGCTCAGCGAATTGAACGTGGTTAGAATGGACATCAAAATCAATTGTTTCATGATAGGGAGACTTGTTGGTGAAGCAAAACCGATAGGGTCCAGTGTTTCGAGCCACAAATTCGAATATTTCACTTGTCATGTCATGAAAATCTCGAATTGGTTCACCAGAAGGTCCCCTCACCTAATGATTCCACCAAATATTATTGAATCAATATTTGACTTCCAACTTTGAAGCATTATAATATAACATAACAATATATCTTTAAACAAGACATGTAATAGTTTGTTGTAATATATTATTTTATTCTCACATGGAAAGCAATCTTTTAATTCACATTGCACAGAAAAAAAATTAAAAAACTTGTAAGTATCCGAGATGTTTATAATGAGGTTAATTTTTATGCACTGTAAATGTAAATAATATATATATATATTTTAAAATAATTATTATAAAAGTTACTAACTTATGATAGATTAATGTTATCTGTACAATAATTTGTATAATAATATATTTTATGTTTATTTTTTATGTATATTATTTATTACATGTTATAATAATAAAAAGCGATAAATTATTGTATAAATTATTATTATTATTATTATTATTATTATTATTATTATTATATATCATATTTCATTATATGACAATTTATTACTAAATGATAGTGTTTACACCCCAAGTGGATGCACTATTTTTCCATTTACTATAAGAACAAACTAATTGTGGTATTTTTGCAATGATATGCCTCATTCTATGTTGTTTCAAATCATATAAGATTTCGTGGAGGAAGAGTTACATATTTTTTTTAAAAGGCACATAAAATTAAAAGGGTTAAATATTTTTTAATTCCTATAAATATAAAAAAATTACTGTTAATTTTTATATATTCAATTGTCAATTTTTGATTCTTTATTTTATAAAACATATCAAAAATAAATTTAACTTAAACAAATAATTAATTAATCTATCATCAACAAAATAAAATGAATGAAAAAATAAGCAGAATCAAGATTAAAGGAATTATAATTATTAGCAAAATTTATAATTAAATTTATTTTTGACATATTTTATAAAATAAAAGATAAAAATTTACAATTGAAAATAGAAAAAATTAAAAATAATTTATATTTATATAAAAATTAAAAACATATTTAATTCAAATTAAAACAAAAAAATCTCTATGATCAGAAAAAAAACAATTAGACACAAAAGGGTCTGAAATTTATTCAGTGCTTACCGAAAGATCTACACCATCATGAGTATATTGCCAAGCTGTATCGACCTTGATCACAACAAATGAAGCATGGACTCTGTCCCCTTCATACTCAACATTATGAGAGAAACAGTCTTCTCTGTTAATCACAAATCTGATCCCAAGCACTTCATTCAGGCACGAAAAGATTACCACTGCAGTGGCAAAATGTGATAGCCCCAATTTCATCTCTATCACTACATTGACACATTCAACAAGACTCCAATGAGCATGCTATTAAAATTCCTTAAAATTGCACCATTTTTCATCATCATTTATAAATTTCTTATAAATCTGATCTATCAGTTTTGTAACCAATATGATGTGATAAAATTTCCCTCTCCACAATTTTCACAATAATCATCATATTTTGAAATGATGATTACGTAAAACAAAATATATTCCCTTTGGTATTCTCTAAAGAAAATTTTTCATGTGTAAAGCAGGGAAAACAAATATCATCATGCGACTGATAAGTGATATGCATGTTACAAAAATGAATTCCAAATTGAGAATTTAAAATCCAATGGATCGCATAAGAACGAATAGACATGATTAGAAACATACATGCAAGAATCAAATTTGAAGAATGTTAACTTTATTTATCAAATATTTAGCTCCGAATTGAATATAAAAACGAAAATGGAGTAAGGACTCTATGAGGAGCAATTAAAGATGAATGAAAGATGGGTTGATTTGCAGAGCAGTTCGAGAAGTTAATTTGAGGTCTACGTTATTAACAAGATGTGATCCACTTCGACTCCTGTTTCGAACAACACGTGTTAACGTTGGACCAATAATGTTTTGGATACTAAAGGAAATTATCAATGTACTCTCATGTAAGAAAAAAAAAAAAACAAAATGAATCCTGTGAAAAAAATTTACACTCTCAACCAATAAAAAATAATGGGAATTTATATATAACTTTTAAATTATTTATTATAAAAGTTAATAAATTTATTATACTTAATAATTTATGATTAAATGATAATATAAAAAATTATATTATTAATACATATATTATTTATTAAGAATTTAATTTCATTACACTAATATAATAAATTTTTATACTATTATCTAATTTTAAATTGTTATATATGGGAATATTATTGATTTTTTAATAATTATAAAAGTCATTTATTTATAATTATAAATTTTAAGAAAAGAAATATTGTGCTACCACATCAACATATTATTATTTATCATTTAAGTTTATTAATTTATGTATCAAATGTCTCATGATTTCTACCTCTACTAAATGTTAAACAAAATGTTCCTCTTTTATTGTCATTTTTAACTTAAATTTTGTTCTCTCTTCTAGTAGGCGTTATAATATGCAATTATAGATTGATGCTAGAATTATCATCAAAAATCATAATTCTCATAAAGAACCACTTATGGTGCTCCTTTTTTCTCTTGTAATTGACTCTATATTTTCACTCTTATTTATCTTATTTCTTTAATTTTACTTTTTGTAGGTTTTTTTAACACATAATTTGGAGACCTCTTTTTGTAAAAGTGATCTTCTTTGTTGTGATTCTCTTGGTTCTCCACACAAATTCCTTAGTTTTGTGAAGTTATGATGTAAGTTTCATTTTTTGTTCTCTTTAATGCTCTAAAACGGCAATTCTCTTCAAAGGTCAAAATTATCATTAGAAACCACAATTTTCATAAAAATTCTTAGGCCGTATTCCTTGTTTTTCTTATTTCACTCTAATTCCATTATCAATGAGTTTTCTCTAGATCCATAATTTGGGGACCTTTTAGTAAAATGATATTTTCTTATGCAATTTTCTTTGTTATCTACACATGTTTCTTAGGTTTTGTGAGGTTGTCTTTTAGTTATAGCCATGACACTTGAGATTGTGAAATTTGAGGTTTTAATCATTATTTTTTCAAGAGATACTTCAATATCTCTCTTTATTTTATTTCTATTACACCATTACATGTAATACATTTTACATTGATTAAAATGAACATGGAATATTGATTACTACGATAATGTAAATGTCAGTGTCATAGAAATTCGTACATTTTACATTGGTTCTTGTAGTTGGAACCTATCTAAAAATGTTTAGATCTAGTTCTAGTTTCAATTTTATGCCTCTAGTGCCACCAATCTTGAGCAACCTAATGCCAAAACCATCAATATTGTACCAATCACCATCAAACATAGCCATGTCAAAACCTTATGCCAAGGTCACCTCTGCCAAGCAAAAAAAAGACCATCAACTCTATGTCATGCATGAACCAAGATGGAAGGTCAACACCATCAAAGAAAAAGGAAAAACAGGTTTGTGCCTCAAATCTACTTAAAAGAGAAAACTAGTGCCTCAAGTTTGCAACTTAAGATGGATCTTGAACAACTTCAAATGCCTCAAATCAGTGTGTTGCCAATAAAAGACCAACCGCTCCAAATTGCAAGGTAGAGCAAGTTGAGAAAAGGATATTGATTGTCATCGCTTGTGGTTAAAATGAGTTCGTTCAAGAGATATAAGAGAACAAAGAACATTTTTCCTTCTCCTTTTCCTTTTTTGGATCCTTCAGCTTTAAAATCTAAGAGACAAAGAAAAAGACTTGTTTGGTTTTTTAGATTTGATGAAGGTTGTGACAAAGGTTTGGGGGAATAGTTGGTTCGGCATATAAAGCCACCATGGCTAATGACAGAGACATCTTTGACATGTAAATTAGATGCTTTGGGAGAGTTAAAAACCCTAGCATTTCATGCAAAGATAAGAGGAAAGGAAATAAGGAAATGCATGTCAAGTTTAGTAAGGAAACAAGGAGACACATAAAAGGATAAATATATATATATACACCCTATGTTATTAAACACATTGAGATAGAAAGAGAAATGTAAATATAATAAATAATATAATTTGATAGAAAAAGAAATATAGAGAAAAAAATAAGAGTGTCAAATAGATGTTTATAATATATAGGTGTTTATATATCATTACTCCACATAAAATACACAAAGACGTAAAAATATTTTGAAAAACTCAAAATGTGCAAAGTATAAAACTTAAAAAGTCACAAGTTTTCACTTATAATAGTTAGAAAAGTTAAAGATATGGAAATCAATACTTTTCATATTACATGTTTATTTATGATAGAATAATATGTTTTTTAATCAAGAATAATTTGATTATATATACTCTCATCTTAATTTTTTATCAACTAGTCTTATATTAATTAGAATATATGATTTAAAGTTTTTTACTCTATTTAATTTTAATTATAAATTAGGCTTAATTATACTTTTTGTATTTAAAGTTTTATAACGTCAAAGATTTTTTTCTCCAAAAAATTTTCTTGCAAATTTTGTCTCTAATTTACAAAACATAGAGAATTTTGTCTTTGCATAAAAATCTACTACAGTTAAAATATTTTGTAGTGATTTTTATTTTAAATGTCACAATTAAGACAATTGTGTAACATTTTTTTCATTAATTGTGACATTTTTTCTACTTGGAGAAAAATTTGCAATGTTTTGTAAATTGATAGGAAAAATTTGCAATGTTTTGTAAATTGATAGGAAAAATTTACAAAAACAAATTTTAAGAGGCAAAATTCATGACATTGTGAAATTTTGACTATAAAAAATACAATTAAGCCTAGAAATTGTTAATGTTCTCTTGTTTGGATATGCATTTCACACACAATCACTTGCAACTATTCAAAAAAAAATCTCTTGACCATCTCAAATTATTTTCATTTTATCTTTATTTGTATACCAATTTCTAGGTCGATGTTTTACATCAATCATAAGCCTCTTTGCTCATTTAGGCTTACGGCTAAAGGATTATTAGGTGTGTACCCCTTAAGTTCCTAGGTCAATATATCTTATACATTGAGCCTTTTTGCCTATTGAAACTTAAGGCTAGAGTGTTATGTAACATCCAAGTCCACTTGATCAATAATGTCTCATGTACAAGACTCTTTTCTCTTCACGTTTAAGGCAACTATCCATGCAAATCATGCAACAAATTTTGGTTATTAGTCAAGTTCTTGCAACATAAGTCCACATTTCAAAGCTTGTTTTCTCTATCATCATTAGTAAAAGGTCATCCCTTGAGTATGATCACATAACCTGATTGATGATTATCTATCATCACAATAGGATAATATGTAACCTCAAACAATTAAGGATTAAGATACTAACCATCCTTATCTAATGGAGGAATGCTCTTATGATAATATGAGGAAATCACCTTTGTGATAATAGATTGTAACATAATATATATTTTAGTTTGAAACCCTAGGTGGTAGGATACTAAATTTTCTAGTTATTGGCTATCTCTATGTTATATTTTAGAAGTATTCCATTCTCATGATTGAAACAATTTAAATATATGATTTTCTAAATTAATCGTCTATTCCTTTCAATATATCCCTTCTATTTCTATTTTTTAAATCATATTTTAATATATATTTTTAAAAAAAATTATCAATAATTGAAAATAACTTTAT
>JAMLFT010009958.1:0-12260 GCA_026544285.1 Pachyrhizus erosus
TTTATTAATTTATATACGTATATGTATATATTATTTGAATTAAAATGTAATTAATAATTTATATATAATTTATTTATAATATATGAATAAATTTAATTTTAAAAAATTGTGAGATGAGTTTCCTATAAATTTTTTAAAATTTTATAAAACTTGAGAAAGATAAGATTGAATTTAATTTTTTTATCCCCACGTCTTGTAAACCTTAACTTAAACTCATCCCACTTTTACTGAGAATGAAAATAGAAAGTGTTAAACTCATTCTGGATCCACCCTATTATCATCTTTATATATATATATATTTACAATCCTTATAACTTATCAAATGTAACATCTTGTCTTGCTTTGGTGTCCAATTCGTTGGGAAGATCTTCTGTGCAAATTTCATAAAATAAGATTAATTGTGTGTAAATTTTGTATCAATTTGTTTGATATGATAAGATTGTGTATAAATTTTGTATCAATCTATATCATGATAGATATTAAATTAATAAATGAAGTCCAGTGAAAATTAATTGAAGGAAACACATTCAACACCTATCACTTGAGAGAATCCTTTCCCATAAGAACTTGTTTAAAAACAAGGAAGTCGTTATCGTGCAAAGCACATATTTCATTTTTGGCTGAACACTTTGCGTTGCATTCCTTTCACGATAAGCTGATGCAAACAATCCTATTCAACAAAAAAGAAATAATGTGGATTCAAACAATCCCAGCCCAAGATGCACCATTTTTTTATAAAGCAAAATGCACCAAAATCTATTATAATTGCAGCATAAAGAAATGATGCCTCACATCAAATAGCCCCGTCATAAACCATGGGCTTAGCATTAGGAGAGTTCCTTTATAATGACAAAAACTTCTGCGTATTTGCATTATCAATAAAGTCTCCTCAGTTTAGAGGGAACCACAAAAAAGCCATGCATGTACCACGAAAATGGTGTAAAAAGATAGATAAGTATGAGATCTCAAAATCAAGCCAAGTCTAGATTCGTCTTGATATCTGCTGTTACCTGAACTTTTCTTTTTTTTCTTCTTATTTTATTGTTTTATTTTTCTCTTAATTTATTCATTGATTATTTTTATATATTCACTTTATGTATATTTTTACTTTTTTTATTTCATTTTAGAAGAAAATCAAACAAAAATTGTTACTCCCTTAATTAGGCCTTTTTTTTTCCTTTTCTACCGGGGGAGGGTTACTTGTTCGAGTTTTTCTTAGAGTGAAAAATGGAGGAAAGTTAAGATAGAGTACAGGAGTGTTTTCTGCATTTATGAGAGTATGGAAAGAGGTCAATTTGTACTTGGTAGCTCAGATTGGACACCAGTTATACAGAAAGGTTCCTCTTCCATGATCCACTTTTAGTTTCTTTTTTAGTGATTAAATTGTGTGTTATCGTTGAAGAATTAGAACACTTTGAGGATTGATATATCATACTTTTTTCTAAAAAATAAATAAAGATAAATTAAAGAGGGTATAAGGAATATTCAAAGACATCCGACTTAAGATACACCCTATTGGGTTACCCTACTGATTATGAAACAAAAAGGGTCGAGTCCCTTTATCTTAATTTTTTTTTATAAACCACATATGTCTTCTATAGGAAGCAATCATCTTCAACCTGAATATTATTATTATGAGTAATAAAATTCTTTTTTAAAATATTTAACGTAACTGCAAAAGTTATCTACGAAAATACTAACTCTAAAAACATACTTCTATATACTATCTAAAATTCGAGTAGATTAAAAGAGTAGTTATAAAGTTAATTGAGTAAATTATTAATTTTATTTTTGAAAGTGTGATATATTGATAAGTTAGTTATTGAAAATAAAAGGAAAATTACAACAACGTTTGTAAAATAGTATTCCATTGATCAAGTTATTCTAAACATTAGTTTCCATTGATTGTAGAAAATGATGAGGAAACATGCTAATAGCTATGTCATGCCCACCTTCTAACACGCAACGTGACGTCCATGCTAATAAGGATTAAAATGAAACTTTTAAGGATCAATATAGCATTAACAATTTTTTTAGACATTTTTCTTATCTCTTCGTCGGTAAGGACTGAAAAAAAAAAAAAAAAAAAACACTTATCCTCCTTCTTCTTCTTCTTTGTGTTTCACCATCTGTCAACCTTTGCTACCCTGTTGCTTACTTCCATTTGTTGTATAACAAACAAAAACTGAGTCATCTCTTACTGTGAATACCCCCAATTCTTTTCTCAGCTCCCATATTTTCCCAGCCACAAACAAACAAACCTTTGCTACCCTGTCGCTAATTAAATATTTCATGATTTCGGCCAATTGATCTATGGGACATATTTAAATGCTTTAATTATAAAAAAAAATTAATAATATTTAATTATATATTATGTAAAAATTAGTTAAGATTATAATAGTCTTTGACTACTTAATAATTTATCTGAACATTGCTCATGCACTGTTGGCTTTGGGCCTTTTGGCTGGGCTAATGAGTGACCAACAACTGGTCCTTTTGTTTCATCATTTTATTGGACTGCTTGGTCATGTGGCTAGATCTATACGCGGGTTGCATGCTACGTCTTGGCCATGTTATGAGGGTGATATATCAATTTGGGGTTCTTTTAAAATTTAATTATTAAAATGGGATTGTTTTGAAATTAGTTGTTCGCATTTGGGTTATTTTGAAACTACTGGCAATATTTTTTGTTGTATATAAATATTAACAAAAATATTGTACATAAAGTCATTAAAAATTGTTGTAACTGATTATATTTTGGCGGTCTCAAAATAAACGGTTTTGTTATTGGGGGATTGAATACTCATTCATTTTACTTGGCTGTGATTTTGTTTATGATACAATCCATTTATTTTCCTAACATATTGCTGTCATTGAAGGCAGGCTTTGGAAAGTTAAACTGTTTAAAAAGTCTATGGATACAATGGGTTTCCACAAGAGATTTTAAGTTTATTTTTCATTTGGGTGCTTGTGATGTTAGTCCTTCCTATCCGAACTAAATGCTTAATTGCTGCCCCATTCACTATCTGAACGGAAGCTTGGATTGAGGTCTAGAAGAATCATTGTTTAAACATTGTACGGAGTAATAATAAAATTAAGTTGATTAAAAGTAGAGAAATGATATATGAATGCCTTTTTATTATAAACACTCCATTGATATTTATTTTTCTTTTTAAATTTGTCTTCTTATCATATCATAATACATATTATATTTATATTTTTCTTTCTTTTATCTTTTATTTTTTCAGGTGTTAAATAGCATGTGGGTGTCCATTTATCACTTTCTTAAAAAGTATGCTGTTATCTTGTGTTGTTGATTATTTCGGAAGGCAGAACCTTCTTTGAGATGGCTTGTTTGAGAATTGTGTTGGGTATTGGCCTGAGTTTTGACTGTACTGTAGCTGGACTAATTTTGTTTTTGAAAATGAAATCAGGTGTGTGGCTTTATTTGTCCTGAAATACATTTTTCCATGTTGAACCCTTTGAATGAGTGGTGTAACACTCCTAACTCTCAATTTTGGTGATCAGTTTAGGCACCATTATACCTACAGAAGGCATCATCACTACTTCTAGCACCAATTTTTGAAGGCCATGGATTGGTGACTAAAATATACTTTTCAAAGAGAAACAATCACATAAGAAGTTTTGCATAGCAAACGCTAAAATATGCAGCGATAATGATGACCACTTGCTTGTAATTAATAAGAAAGACCATCCTTGTTGCAACACTCTACAAGCAATTCATTTGCTTCCGAACCATAATAAATGTTCAAATATACGAAAGAACATTCAGCGTGATCCCTTCACCTTTGAGACTTTCCTATAACATAGATTGCAAGAATTGTTAATCATTATTAGGGAGACTGAGAATTTAGATATATCTACGGTATCTTAGTTCAGTTTTTAGAATATATATTCTTTGTGTTTGGAGCTTTGAAGTTTTGCTCGTTGTAGATAAATAGATATATATATATATGGCTATTGAAATATAGACTCGACAAAATCAATAAGCTCGATTTCATTAAGACTCCATCAAGCCAAAATCAATTTGCACCCCTATTAGTACGCAACTCCATCCCGTATTCAAATTATCTGCCACATTTAAATTTGTCTTTTTCTCCTAACTTAAGTCATAACTTGACTTTCTTATTTATTAATAGTGTGTACCATATATCATTAAGAACTAGTGAAGAGTGTAAATTATTAGAGAGATAGAGGGTAGAGAGAAATACACTAATTAAAAAACTTCTTGTGTCTTTTTGTTTTTCTACTTTTACAATAGAAAAAACAACTTATGTATCGGCATTAATATGTTTTTCAAAAAACTGAAAATAATAAAAACTAATTATAGCCATAAAATAACTTTTGGTCTTTCATCTACAGAACTTTTGACTCTTGGTCTTTCATCTACAAGACTCTTGACTCTTAACCTTTCATCTTTCCACTTCTAAATTTAAAACCCACAAAAATAGCATTTAATGTTTATTCAACAAAATTCTCCCATAAACTTAAATGCTTCTATCATCCTTCATGTCAATCGTCTTCTTGTATTTATCAAAAAATACTTTTGATAGCGGTTTTGTGAAGCTATCTGCAACTTGATCCTAACTTGCCACATGTACCAATTCTACACTTCCTTTCTTCACATGATCTCGGATAAAGTGAAAACGAACGTCAATGTGTTTCTTCTTTCATGGTTCACTAGGTTCTTTGCCAACTCAATCACTGATTTGTTGTCAACTTGAATCACAGTTGCACCTAGTTGCTTTAGCTCTATCTTGCTCAACAAATTTCTAAGCCATAACGCATGACATACACACCAAGATATTGTCACATATTCAGCTTCACACGTCGAGAGCGTCACAATCGATTACTTCTTTGAAAGCCAAGAAAATGTTGTGTTGCCTAAAAAGAATACATACCCGATGTACTTTTCCGATTATCTATGCCCCCGCACCAATCGCTGTCAGAGTAACCAACTAACTTGTAATTTTCTGCTTTCGAGTATAACAACCCAAGTGACACAGTACCTTGAATGTACCGTAGGACTTGCTTCAACGCCTTCCAATGTGAATAAATCGGCTCCTCCATGAACCGACTTATAATGTTGACACTTAATGAAAGATCCGGCCTTGTGCATGTGAGATAGTTAAGACTTCCTACCAAACTCTGGTATCTACTTACATCGACACATTCTCCTCCATCGAACTTCGAGAGTTTTGCACCTGGTTTCATTGGTATCGATACCGGGTTGCAATTTGCCATCTTGTACTTCTTCAAAATCTCTTTTGCATATGTCTTATGTGAAACAAAGATACCCCGTCTTTCCTTATCTAACCTCCAAATCAAGGAAAAACTTCATCAATCCCAAATTTGTCGTCTCAAATTCTCGTGTCATTGTGCTCTTAAACTTTTCTATCATCTCATCATTGTTACCTATAAAAATGAGGTCATTGACATAGAGAGCAACAAATATCACATTACCTCCACACTTCTTTGTGTAAAGGACATGCTCGTAAGGACATTGTTTGAACCCGTTCTCCTTGAAGTATGTATCGATATGAGTATTCCATGCCTGCGGTGCTTGCTTCAACCTGTAAAGCACCTTCTTCAATTTTAGCACCTTCTTCTCTTCTCCGATTTTCATGTACCCGGGTGGTTGTTCAATGTAGACTTCTTCATCAAGCACACCATTCAAAAATACCGACTTGACATCTATTTGAAACATCGGCCATTTGAATTGAGCCGCTTGGAAAATAAGCAATCAAATTGTCTCCATTCTTACAACGGAAGCAAACACCTCATCGTAGTCGATTCCCACCTTTTGTTTGTATCCCTTCCCAACAAGTCGCACCTTGTATTATTCTATCTCGCCTTAAGCATTCATCTTTTTCTTGAATACCCACTTCACACCAATGGGCTGACTTCCCTCTGGGAATTTTGTTAGCTCCCATGTATTGTTGCGGTCAATCGTTGTAATCTCCTCATCCATGGCAATTTGCCACTTCTTGTCTCGCACCGCCTCTTCAAAACTGATATTTTCAACATCTGCCAAAAGACATACAAGATGTACCTCATTTGTCGAATCATACAAATCTTGCAAACTTTGCATTTTGGGTTATCGTGGTTCATCTTCATCATCGGTAGTTTTAGAATTTGTTGGTATACTTGTTGGTGCAACAACTGATGATTCTCCAACTTCCGTCGAATTGTTTCAGTCCCACTTACTTGCTTCATTTACTCGCACATCATGACTCACCATCACCTTCTTGCTTATCGAATCAAGTAGCTTGTACCCTTTTGTCTTCTCATCATACCCAATAAAAATATATCTTTTACTTTTGTCTTCGAGCTTCATTCTTTGTTGATCTGGTACGTGTGCATAAGCCACATTACCGAACACTTTGAGATGAGAAATTGTCGGCTTTCATTTGCTTCATGCCTCTTGTGGTGTTTGATCATCTAACTTCACATGTGGACATCAATTGTGCACATAGATGGTGCATTGCATGACTTTCGTCCAAAATTTCTTTGGCATCCTTTTGCTCTTGAGCATTGATCGAACCATGTCGAGAATGGTTCAGTTCTTCCTCTTGGCCACACCATTTTGTTGAGGAGAGTACGGTGCGGTTAGAAATCACCTTATGCCTTGCTCCTCGCAGTACTCCATGAAAGTCGTCAAGTATACTTGTCACCTATATCGAATAGTACAACTTTGATGTATCTATCAGTTGACTTCTCCACCATCACTTTGAACTTTTTGAACTCCACGAATGCTTCAGATTTTTCTTTCAATAAATAAACCCAGGTTTTTTGTGAGAAATCATTGATAAAGGAAATGAAATACCTTTTACCGCTGAAAGATTTAGGGGTAATTAGTCCACATATGTCGGTATGAATCAACTTGAGATGTTGCTTAGCCCAATATTGTGCCTTCTTTTGATACGAGGTTCTCGCATGTTTGCTGAGCACATATTCTTCACAAAATTTTCCCTCGTAGTCTATGTTGGGTAGCCCGTGCACCATATTCTTCTTTGCTAACTCTTTTAGGCCACCATGATGTAGGTGACCAAAACGGAGATGCCACAGTGATGCCTTGTCTTCTACATCAACTCACAAACATTTTTCTCGTATGCTTTTCAAATTTAGTTTGTACATCCGATTTCTTCCTATCTCGATTCGAGCAACCTAACGTCCTTGCTTATCCTTCAAGTGTAGTAGCTGGTCCTTTAAAAATATTGAGTAGCCTTTCTCTGTGAGTTTCCCCATACTCAAAATGTTGGTCTTAAGGTCTGGTACGTAATAAACATCTTGGATTAACCCAATGAAGCCATCCTTTTGTAAGTAAAAAACCATACCTCAGCCTTTGACCTCCACCTTCGATGCATCTCCAAATGGCACATGATCATCTTCAATCTTTTGCATCTCTTTGAATAGGTACTCATGACAGCACATATGGTTGCTTGCCCCTGAGTTGAGGTACCACAGATTATCATTGTTGGTGTTGACTTCGATAATCTTTTGCAAAATGCTCCACTTTACCACAATTGTAACATTTGTCGGAATTGCAATCCTTCGCATAGTGACCATATTTATGACATTTGTAGCACTCGATGTTGGAATAATTTGATCGGCCGCCTTTTCCTCGACCGCGTCCTCTTCCATGCCAATTTGGTTAGCTCAATTATCCCTTCTCTTTATAGTATCCTTCATGATTGTTGCCTTGACCACCGCGACCATTTCCACGACTTCCATAGCCACGCCCTCTACCTCAAAAATTTTGAGAATAGTGTACCTTTTCATCTTTGATTGCCGCCTTGGTTTGAAGTGTTTGCTTGAGTGTTTCCTCCTTCTTTCTCTTCTTACGTTGCTCGTGTGCCTCAAGAGAACCGACGAGCATTCTCAAAATTGTCTGTTAATGATCTCAAAATCTTCTCCACAACTAGCGTATCGGTTAACATTTCGCCGTTTCGGTTGAGTTGATTCACCACAGTCTACACACGCGTGATGTAGTCAGATACACTTTTCGACTCCTTCATTTTCATGGTCTCCAACTCTCCACAAAGAGTTTGGAGACGCACTTGCTTGACTCTGCCGGCTCCTTTGAACACTTTTTCTAAAATGTCTCACGCTTCTTTTGAAGTAGTTGCACTAGCAATCTTCTCAAAGCCCGATTCGTCAACGGTTCGGAACAACATGTATAGTGTCGCTTTATCCTTTGATTGCGTCTTTTTCAACGCCTTTAATTAAGCCGCTGTATAACCTGTGGTATTTGTTGGTTCATCGAATCCTTCTTCGACCACCTCCCATGCATCTTAAGAACGGAGAAGAGCTTTCATTTGAATGTTCCAGTTCTCGTAGTTCGCCTTCGTTAACCGTGGTAGCGGCATTTGACCCGTCACATTTGCCATTAGCTCTTATATCAAATTGTAAATTATTAGGGAGATAGAGGGTAGAGAGAAATACTCTAATTAAAAAAACTCTTGTGCTTTTTTGTTTCTCTACTTTTACAATAGAAAGAACAACCTATTTATAGGTATTAACATGTTTTTCAAAAATCTAAAAATAATAAAAACTAATTATAGCCATAAAACAACTTTTGATCTTTCATCTATAGAATTCTTAACTCTTGGCCTTTCATCTACAGGACTCTTGACTCTTGGTCTTTCATCTACAGGACTCTTGACTTTTGATCTTTCATCTTTCCACTTCTAAATTTAAAACCCACGAAAATAACATTTAATGTTTATTCAACAAAGAGTGGGATACATATGATGATAAAAATGGAACAACGTTGTTGCTTTCTTAATTGAAAGATAGATAGTAAAATAAGAAATGGAATGAAAGTGTTATAAATTTTAATTTCCAGTTCAATTTTCAAATTTTTATTAGGACTTGGATTAGTTTATCTAAAAATATTTCTAAAATAAGAAAATAAAATTAAAATTAAAATAACTTTTTATAAATTAAAATTAATTTATATATAAGATAATTTATAAAATTATTTTAAGTAATTTTTTAAAATAAGAATTTGTAACTTATACATAAATTAATTTTGATTTATAAAAAAAAAATTTCTTAAAAATTATTTTTTTATAAACTTACTTAAACATATCCTAATTCTCAAAGCAGAAGAAAATGCCTAGTTAGCAATGGTGGAAACAATCTCAATCTCCATATAAGGCATATGTGCGACCTTTCAAGTGTAGCTCAGAAAAGAAGCATGACAATGACATTACCACTCCAAAACAAAATGAAACTGATCAGTAGGTCACGTTCCATCAGAAACCTCTAATATAAATAACTCACATCCGTTCTCTTCTCTCTTCACAGAAAAAAGAAAAAAAGAAAAAAAAAATGAACAACAACGACAACATGGTGGTGCTAAATGTATGCTTCTTACTACTTTTCTTCGTGGGGGTATCCACTGTTCGCATGGATCTGAGCCTGATCAAAAGCGATCATGATTCATCCAGTGATGAGCCTTCAAAACCATGCTGCGATAACTACGTACGTTCATATTCAGATCCTCCACAATGCCACTGTGCAGATATTAGGCCGAATTCATGCCATTCAGCTTGCGAATACTGCATTTGCACACTCTCAGAGTCCGCCACGTATCGTTGCGTTGACTCCACCGACTTCTGCTACAGTAAGTCCAGTGATGATTGGGAATGAACTACTAATATATGTGTCTCAAATGGATAAAGCTCCTTAGGCTTTGTTCACTGTGGTCCATAATTTGTTTTTTGTCAGTTTGAGTCATTTTATGAAAATTGTTAAACATTTATCTCTTAGTAACAACACCTTTGTTTTTCGAAAAATTTAACAAATATTTATTATTTTTCTCCATCTCTTTTTTCATGTCTCATCATATTATCTGTAATACCTATACCTGTGGAGAGATGAGTGATACGGCCTGGATGATGGAGCTCCAAAATAAAAATGTATTAATGTTTAATTTTGTTGTTAATGAACATACTTAAGTCACAGATTGGGTTGAACACTTCCTTTTGTAATAGTGTGTATTAAAATATTTGATAATTATATTGAATTTAGTAACAAAATCACCATATGAGATAAATAGTAACACATTTTTTAATTAGACAAAAATATACTTTGCCCTTTAATTAAAGATTCTAATGCAAACCTGTGTGTTTGAAGAAAAAATAACATAAATACCGTTTTGATCATTTTTCTACTTGCATTTAATTCCTTGATTTTAGAATTTCAAAATTAATCGTATTTTCCTATAATTTAGTTCATTTGTTTCCTTTTTTATATCAATCCATATTATGCATATTTTAATTTATTACTTAAAATTATATAAATTATGACAAAAAGATCAATTATTCTTTTTCATTTATTTAACCAAAATTATACTTTTTTATAACAATCCTTACTGTGCAAAACTGAACTTATCATTTATAATTATGCATATCAATTTGTATTATGTATGATTTTTTAATATCTTAAAATTATATCAATATGTATGATTTAATTTAAAAGTTACACATTTTTAAATATAATTTGTCCAATTTATTATGTTGTATTAAATCTTCTAAGATATTATAATTTATGCATAATTATAAATATTTACACTTAATTAACCATTATATGCCTCTGGTCATTAAAATATAATAATGAAACCAATTGTAATTTGAAATTTGAAAGAAATATTATTTTAATTTTAATTCAAAAATATACTTTAATTTTTAATTTATAGTATTTACTTACATTTAATGACTATTATGTAAAAAAAAAATAGGAGAAAGATAAGTTGAATCAAGCAACATCAATAAATAACTTTAATTTTCAAGTAATAAAGGTATATAGTTTAATTTCCATTATTTTGCCTACTTATTATTTTGCACTAATTTTACTTGTTTATTAAACATCATTTAAAAATAATTGATGGTCTTTTTATAAAATATTTTATAATTTTTATGAAATATTTATTTTTTCTATTATTTTCCATTATTAAATATTATAATTATTTGTATTTTTTTTATTGATAATGATACATAATATTTTTAGACTTTATATTTTTACATCAGTCATAACAAATTAATAATTATTAATAAAGATAAATTTATAATATTAATAATATTTTTAAAAAAATTAATAAAATTAATTAATTTACCTCATTTGATTGGTACTTATAATTCTATTACAAGTTTCTTATATTAAGAACTGGATGGAGGATAATATGGATAATAGTAGTTTTTATGAAAGATGTTAATTATAAAAAAAAAAACATACTATAGAGCTTTTTTTTTACTTTTAATTATGGTTGATTGCTTTTCTACTTGAAACTTTAAGGAACAAATCATTATTACCTTTTCTATATGTGAAGTCGAGTATGTGATTACAACTTCTTGCATATGTGTTATTTTATTTGGTTAAGATCACATATTATTGATGGAGTTTTTTTTTTTAAAATCATGAGTATTTTTTATTAAAAATAATTTTATTTAAATTAAATAATATCATTATGAATGATAATTTTTTTTTAAATATTTAACGCAATTACATACCCAACCTCAATTAAAAATTATTGATTAAATTGAAAACACTTTACATTAATTGTTCCACGTCCTTGATCAACCCTAAAAGTTTAACAAACTAAAAAATATATATAGATATATATACATTAAAAAACATTATTCTTATTTAAAGAGTTATTATTTCTTATTTAGCATTTATATTATGTTCATTTAGCATTTTAATTAGGAATTTATGTAATGATTATGATTTATATTTTACTAATCTACTATAAATAAAAGACCAACGATCATATATAACACATATACTAAAACAATAAAATTTTGGGTATAGACTTTCCTTCTATTCTTTAAATATCACATTAAGTACTCACTCAGTGATGAAATAAACTTACCACAACTTTTACAGATAGAAAAAAAAAATCCCTTAAAATATCGACTGATGTCCAAGTCTCATCAATTTTAAAATCAGCCATTGGTTAATAGGAATGTATTCATTCTTTTTTAAATTTCAAAGCCATACATTTATCTAACTCAACAGTGTGTAATTTTAATTTTTTTTTTACAATGTGTAAAGTTTCTTGTACGAAAAATTGAATAATGACATAAAGTTAGTTCCGAAAATTAATTTTAGTAATTGAGTAAAAAAACAAACTATATTATCAAAAATAATTTTAGAATCGATCTTTTATTTTTTGTTAACAGTTCTGGAAATTTTCAACAGTAGAAATTATTATTTTTTAAAAAATAATTTTC
>JAMLFT010009959.1:0-12258 GCA_026544285.1 Pachyrhizus erosus
CATGAGGGTGATTTTTTTTTCATAAAAGCAAGTAAAGAAATTTATACTTAATTTACGAGGATACAAAATTTACTTGAAATTACAATAATATTTAAATTATTATGGTGAAATTATACTTTTTATAATTTATTGTTATAATAATTTAAATTTATATGTACTTTTTATTGCTTTCTGTTTTATGATTTAAATAATTTATTGAATAATTTTATGATGATAAACAATTTATCTGAAACTACATTGATATGTAATTATTATGAAAAAAAATGTAACTAATAGAGATGAATATTTTTCATTAAAGTATGAAGAGAAATTTAGACTTAACTTGAAAGATAAACTATTTACTTTAAACACCTTAAAATTTGAATTACTTAGAAGAAATTGTACTTTATTCTAATTTCTATTTTTTAAAATTATCTTTCAAATAATTTTAATATAAATTTATTCTAATCATGCTTACTAACTTCTAATTTAATTAATTTAATGAATATTTTTATCTAATCAAATTTTAATTGTCTCTTAAGTAATTAGTTTACATTTGATTAAATGAAATAAATTAAAATTCAATTCAAAACTTTATTTCAATTTTTTCAAATGATACTTAAAATCTAAAAATATTGTAAATAAATTATTATTCTTTTCTTATTTTCAGATTAAAATCTATATGTAAAGTAATTAGTATAAAAAATGTACATAAAACCTAACACAAGATTAATAAGTTCTGTCCCATCATTAGTTTAAAGTGTGTTTTAACTTTTTTAAGCTTGTTTTTTTACTTTTGTTTTCATGCCTATAATACTTAAAATTCTCATGTTATTAATTATTAATATTAATATTTATAATGATTATCAATGTCCCCGTTGGTCGGGTACTAAAATTAGTTTAGACTATATTCGATATAAATTTCTTTTACACATCCCTACATCTAATCCAATGGGCCACTTCCATTGGAACTGGGCAAGTTCACCACCATCTTTACCCAAAAACAAGATTTTCAAACTTTGTTCCCTCTCCCTACATATTTCCTATGTGCTGCCAGTTCGATTATGATGACTCAAGACCTCGCAACCTTTGAGCTTTTCATCCTTTTTCTCTTGTAGAACGATTCCTTGTTTCTTCAGCAACTTACAGAGGTTGAATCCAGCAATAGGTTATAGCTACTAACCACTGGTCACTTTCTCCAAGAACAACATCAAATACTCCATTTTTTGCCCCATCAAACGGAGCAGGTTGAACCCATTGTTAAAATGATTGTAACAAGAAATGAAACAATTTTATTGAATGACTAACAAGTGGGAATGACTCCTATTCCAATGGTTTCCCCTTTTCTTACAAACTCTGATTGATCCCCTCAAACTAAACTATTCTACTAATTGCTAACTAATTTTCCCTTGCTCCTAACTCGTATCAAACACCTATCGAGGGGAATCAAAAGCGCATCTCACACTCCAGCACCTAAACAATGAACAATGTTCGTGCTTCATAAGTATCTACTAATTTTGTATATTAAGTTTGTAGAGAACTTTAATTTAATAACATTTTCTGATTTTCAAGTAACTAAATAAATATTTACAAGTTAAAACCGCCCATTCTCATTAAGCACTTGTTCCCCAAACCCATCATCAGGTTTGAGTACCAATTCTGGCTTGTAATCAAGCATGCATCAGAATCAGAATTCTCAAAAACTTGCGTTTTCTATGTAGTGCTTCAGCCTCAATCAATAACGCGGATAAAAGAGGAAGAGATGTGTTTAACACTATATATGCATTAAAGGAAGATCTGCCACTGAACCACCATATATATTACACGTTGTATACCTACCAATCTTCTATGTCATCATCGGAAGTCTCCCTAGATTGTTCATCTAAATCCATTTTGTCAAAATCAAAATCTTCCATTTCCAAGTTTAGTAATGATTCCTGACTTGGTTCATGATGTCCACCCAATGCTTTATTTCCAAGCAATTTAAACATGGGTATGTACTCAGTGGCCATAATTGACATATGATAAGAACTAAACCGTCTACAGGCAGGGATTCTGAGCCTATCCACCTCATTCTGCAATGCAAGATCATGAACAGAAGTCAAATTTTAAGAGTGGCGAGAAACAATTAAACAAAAATGTAGAGAAGATGAAACATTTGGATCTTCTAGTGAGAAAGCTACCCTGCCAAGACCATCTCAGCAAGTAATGTGGACAAAAAACAAATAGCATAAAAAGAACATTTATAAAAGAAAACCTTGAAGTACTGTATTCCATTGATGCTCTCCAGAGTCCTTTTTCCTCTCCTAAGGTAACTAAACGTAACACACATTTCAAATTCAAATACCTACTTCAAATGGATAATGGAAAACTTTTTCTCTCCTAAGCTAACTAAACATAACACCGTAGAAATTCAAATTACCTACTTCAAATAGATAACTGAAAAAATACAGGATCAGAAAATATAACAAATAGAGGATACCTTGTACAGCGATGCTTTCTCAACTTGCCAGAGCTTTGGTCGCCGAATTGCATGCCATCTGTAAAAGTGAACAGATTTAAAAATAACAGAGAAATGTAAATTTTTGTCACACAAAGACTGAATGCAAATAAGTTATAACCTGGAGGATAGTGGATGAGAATTGCCAAATAACACCCCACGAACAGCTATGGATGCAGCAGCTGACTGCAAAACACTCTCTGCCTCATTATAACTACATAGCATTCCCCGAAGTTTAGCAAGAAGAATGTCAGCATCACCTAGATATGAAGACAAAGTCCATGCATCATCTATTGCTTCATCATTCAAAAAATCTAGAACTGCAAGAAATTAGCAAGAATTAGAAAGCATCTGAATTTGGTTTAGAAAATAAAAGAAAGAAATCATTTTTACTTTATAAATCATTTTTTAATTTTTATAAATAATGTTAACACTAGAATATAGGAAGGAAATACCATTTTCATGCAGAAAATCAGCAACTGGACCAGGTTGCACATGGGCTTCACAAAGAATCTTCTCAGGGACATCCATTTTTAATGGTAATCTTAAAAATCTTTCTTTTATAAGAAATCCATCTTGATCTACCACATAAGAAAATGAACTACTTAAAAATCCATAAAGCAAAGATATCTAGATATTCAACTTAACCTACTTATGTTGCTCAAGTACGCACCATATTCAGCTGAAACTCCAGTCTCCCTTTTATTGTGCAAAAATTTACCCAAAGCATGAAATAATGATAATGTCTCATCTCTGCCAAAGTGCAAGGAATATCCATCATCTGATCTAACAGGTTTATCACTTTCCTCTTTTAATGATCCACGATAGCAGGTAGAATGGGCCAAAGAACGCACTAGATTTGGTTTCAGGCAGAAAAACTGTAAAGAAGTAATTGCATGCCTGATGTCACCTCCACTTGTTTTTGCTATTAGATCAACATACTCAGCAGTCACATCACACTGCTCCATTTGGCATATTTTAAAAAGGATCTTCTTCATAGTATTCACTGTAATTGGATTGAATACAACCTGAAAGTTTCCCAAACTAAGTTTTACATAAGTATTCTCTTATAACATGACATCAAAAACCAGAAGAGAATTCTTCAAGAAGGTAACCTTACAAGCCCCAGAACTTTCTAGAGATAGCTTCAGTTCTTCCAGACAACGGCCATTATAATCTGTTGAATCAGCATTGCCATAGTCCGTGAACAATATTACTGTGGGTGTCTGAGTTGAATTCACCAAAAGGTGCAGGCAATCTTTAAGTCTTCCAAAAGCAGATTTCCCATTAGTCATGGGAAGATCATCTATTAAAAGTATGACGGAAGGCTTTGACTCCCCAGTATGGGAAGTTAGCAACAATCCATACTTTCGTACTCTCTCGACAAAACTTTCAAATTCATCTAACTTGGACGTGTATTTTGTCCCTGTCAATGAATCAGAATATTAAAAAAAAAATACAAACCCAGAAGTTACAAATTTCAATCATTAGGACTCCACCCTAAATAGTGTGTATTTTCCCATTTGGAATGTGAACAGAATGCACATTATCATTTTTACAATACATCCTCATGGACACTCACCATTTCACAGAAAAAATAGATGATTTAACGAGAGGCTAAAGGGGATGAGAACCAAGTTTTTCTCATATTAGCTCATTAAAAACATTGGCTTAACCCACCTGTGCCAGAATTATAAAGATGCTCTTGCCAAATTACAGGTGTAGGTGTGTTCCACCCACAAACTACAGCTCCTAGATGAGCCGCAATTACATGAATAGCTGCCTGTAAATGAAAAGAAGAAATGCTTCAATATCAACATGGTATTTCTATCAAAGTACATTAAAATAAGGTTATCATAGCACTGTAAAGTGTTTTACATTTTATTATATATAACAGAGTATTTAAAAGAGAAGTGCTGTTCAGTAATAGTTAAGTTAAAATATGCATATATAAGAACAAAAAAGAAGGAATCGAGTTAAAATAAAAATTAAGATAAAAGAAAAGATGGACACCAAACCACATTAGCCTGAAGTTCCCAATATTAACATTTCTAAATTGTCCCAAGTGGCTGAGCTT
Source organism: Pachyrhizus erosus (assembly GCA_026544285.1). Taxonomy (NCBI): domain Eukaryota; kingdom Viridiplantae; phylum Streptophyta; class Magnoliopsida; order Fabales; family Fabaceae; genus Pachyrhizus; species Pachyrhizus erosus. The sequence continues at coordinate 4,557 of JAMLFT010009959.1, forward strand.
GTAATAGAAATAGATTAAATTGAGGAGAGAAGAGCTACATACAGATTTTCCAACTCCTGCCTGTCCATTGATGACAAGAACATTGTTACTGTAGACATCCTGTAGAATTGTCATATAGGAAGGGAAGAAAAAATTAATAGAATAAAAACAACATAATACGTTTATAAAGTTCAGAGAGAACAACTTATAGCCACTTATATCAGTAAAACCTAGTATAGGGGAACAAATTTTTACAGAAATTTAAAATCTGGAACTAAACAAATCAGAGGGGGAATTTAGAAGACTCAAAACAACCAACAGCCAGAAGATGTTGCTGTTCTATTTTTTATACCAAGTGAAAACTCCCAAACATTCTTAAATATTAACAATGACATTGCTTTATCATTAATAATTTATCTCTGCAAAAAAAAATGTTTTGCACATTTACAGGAATAATAATCTCTACAAGGCTACAAATTATAGTCGGTGAAAAAACCATAACAATTATAAGACAAATAAATTTATTATACTCCTACAACTCTACTCCAAGAATTACCTTTGAATGTTTCAACCTCTTCTCGAACCATGTCTTAATTTCTTCAACCTGCAAGTGCAACAAAAATGGAGAAGATGGGATGATATTCTCATTACTACCAAGATCAAGAACTTCAAAATCAGAGCCTTGACCTTTTTCTTGTGAACAGCAAGCTCTTCCAGTGAACGAGGCTTGTATTTATCAATCCATAGCTCCTCTGCATAGTGCCTGGGAGTACCTGATGTATCCATTTAGCACTAACGACATATTAGAGCAGGAAAAAAGATACAGATTCAGAAGGCAGAATGACTAGGACAGAAGGAGCAAATTGAAGATTTCAAATTTATTTTATTTTTTGGGTATGCATGTGTGACGTTGATAAGGTCTGTCTAATAAACCTTGACTGTTTTAACAAAGTCCATGTATTGTATCAAAATTGAGAAGGAACTACTGTAATACTACAACTTGCATCCTTCAAAACAAGGGGGCAGATTTTAGAGGATAAGGTGAAGTTATAACTGTCAATTAGAAAATAAACAGATTGATATTGTTATAAAATACAAACATATGTATAACAAACTATAGAGTTGTTAAAATCTCAACCATTGATTCTCTATTCAAAGGGTCATAAATGCACTTTATTCTCAAAAAGTGCAACCTGCTTACTTTAAAGGAGCCATGTATAGGGAAGTTCTCAGCATCAGTTTAGTTCCTCTAAAGTAACCAAGTGCAAAGTAAGTAACTTTGCTGTTGATGAGAAGACCAACAGTTGGTATTCCAACACATTCATAACTTGTCCTGCATGTGCACGTAACATCAGCAATTGGGTTTCTCACCAATGACTAAGTGTGTTTGGATTACGGTTGAAAAAGTGGAGTTTGGTTGAACTTTGTAAACTTAAGTTTAATTAAAAGTAGGTTTAATATAACTCGATACATGTTCGGACCTTTCAACATTAGACTGAAAAACATGAGAGATGTAGCCTTAGGATAAACCTCAATTTGAGTAAAAGTCACACTCAACTCAACCAAAAAAATGATTTGCCAAACAACTAGGTGCAACTTTCCATGAGGAGTGAACCTTCATGTGGGTGTCCAAACGCCAAACCAAACACACTCTTAAGTGTGTGTTTGGAAACTACTTTTCCCAATGTGAACAGGCGTTATACTCAGATGACAGGGGAGTGATGCTTATTTGTTTACTCCCTCAGAAAGTGAGGATGTAAGATTGAGGTGTTTCAAATGGCAATCCAAACACACCCTAAAATTACATACTCTACCTTCTAAAGTAAGCAACTAACTCACTTCAGAGGAGTCGAATTGCTCAGTGTCATGCTGAAGCAAACAAATATATGAATATCCAATAAAAAACAAAACACAACAACAGGAACAGCATACCAGCAGATACCTTTGACCCAGTAAACACTTCATTGAAGTCATCTCCAAATAAGTCTATCTGCAATAAAGCCAACTCATCAAATTCCCCCTTTCTCAAACAACACACATTAAAAAATAAAAACACAATCAGGCTTCGCAGTGATTAGTGAAAGTTAAGTGTCACAAAATGTAGATATTAAACACACAAAAAGTGAAAAATGGACACCTCGTGCAGTTTGGAGTGGTGAGAGAGCGAAGCCGAAGCACGTGCCCTCTTCCTTCCACGAGAGGATGATGAGGTGGACTTCGACTTCGACTTCAACTTCGTCTTCGTATAGCTGCGACTCGAACTCAATGAACGAACGTTGGAACCGTCTTCGTCTTCCGATGACAGAATAACGACGCAGTTTCGCTTTGCCATCAGAAAACCAAAGTCCAAACCCTATTTTTCTAAATTTTTTTTTTTACTTTAGGGATTTGTCGTAAGAAGGCATAAATTACTCGCTCAGATTTGTAAAATGATATGAAACCCACGGAAACCAGCCATGGTATTGAGGTTTTGGCTTTGATTTTGGAGCGCAAAATGTGAAACTACGCGGTCACGGTTTCTCTATTTTTTTTTATTTTTTATTTTTCTCTGAGACTCTTGAACGGATTGGAGAATTTTTTGAAATTTAAATTAAGAAAAAATATAAATATAAATATTTTATTTTTAAAAGTTATTCTGTTTATTTTTAAATTAAATAAAAAATACATCTTCTTTATATTATTTTTTTTTTCATTTTTTTTGTCTAAGCATACTATAAGATAACATTGACCTAAATATTTAGATAATTTTTTCTAGAAACTCTTTTAAGAAAATAAAAAATAAAAAAAAAATTTCATAAATTAAAAGTTATTTTATATTATTTTTTAAAAAATAATTTTAATTTATATAAAAACTAATTTTAACTTATCAAAAACTTTTTTTTTTCTTATCTTCTTGTTCTAAAAACGTTTTTAAAGAAATTTATCCAAATAAAAACTAGACATAATTCTCAAAGATGGAAAAGAGAATTTATTTGAGCTCCAAACTTTGCAAGCCAATTAGTACAATTGATTTTTTTTTTTTAACTTAATCAACACAAGGGATTGATTATCATCTCATTTTTTGGTTTTAAAAATTATTTTTTTAAAATAATTATCTAATATTTAACAATTAATTTTTCATCCAATGTCTATTAAATTTTAAATATTATATTATTATAAAAATATTTTCTTTATAAATAAATCAAAGATAATAAGAAAATATTTTATTATTTTTATTTTTATTTTCTTCAATTCCTTCTTTAATTTCATACTTATTAATTTATTTTAAGTTTATTTGGATACAAAGTTAAAAGTATTTTTGAGAACTTATCTACTAAAAAATGTTCTATATTTTTAGTAGAGAAGCTCCTAAAAACACTTATAACTTGTATCTTGTATCACTCTTCATAAGTTGTATAAACCATCTTATTCTATCATATTTTGAAAATAAAAATCAAATAATGTTTATTAATAGCATATTTGAAAAAATTTATTTTAAAAAATAATTATAAATCCTAGAAGTTGTTATATGTTAAACTTAGATTACAACATGAAATATATTTTTTTAGGTTCCTTTTAACTCTTAATTTAAGTTTAGTTCATGAAAATAGTTAATAATTTTTCATAATTCCTAACATGTTATCTAGTCATCATTTATCATAAAAAACATCATTTAGTCGTGTAAAAACATTAATAATATGGTGCCTTAAAGCACTACAAATCAACATATGAAGCAAAAGAAATAAAATCTCCAAAGGAATTCCTTTAAGGGAATAAATAAATTAAAGTATATAATGTCACATATACTCCTTAAGTTGGTCCTTACCATGATAATTACAAAGAAAAAAGACAAAGGTCAAATCTCAATCAACAACATGGTCTAACATCAATCAAGAGTGGCATGCTCCTCCATAGCCTTATTACTTGTTCGCGTGTCAAATAACAAGAATGTTGCAATCAAACAAAAGCACAATGGATAAACTTATTTATATAAAAAAAACAAATAATAAGAAAGTGAAACATAAAAAACATAAATAAAATTAAAGAGGGCTACAATAAATAAAAAAAATATTTTAAAACAATAGTAATTTTAACTATCACTGTGATAATTTTTATTAAAATAATAATGAACGTCATACTTATCATCAAATCTTGATTTCAACCAAAAACACACCACCATCTATAGAACCATCATGACTTTTGCAACACCACTCTATGATTTCCCCACCCCAAATGCTCTTTCCACATTTCCATAGCCCTAATAGACTCTAGAACCATCAAAGCTTGAAATAGAAGCACACATACCCACCTCAAAAGCATTTATGTCCATCTTTTGCAATAAGGATTTGAATGTAGCAAAGTTTTGGAATCGATAAAGATGAAGCACAAACTTCCTCTACTTGTTAATGCAAGCAACAATAGTATACTCATGTGACAAAATGGAGCTTTAACAGTGAAGGGATTTGAGGTTTTATGGGAAAGGGATTAGACAGATGGGAGCTTTGATTCAAGGGAATAGGAAGAGGTTTGTGCATTTGACCATGATGATTTTTGGCTTTTACATTGTTGAAGAATTGGTGAATTCTTTTGAAAGATATTGCTAATTGAGTCACCATTAGAGAATGTTGTCTAGTGTTATCAAAATTGAAACGATCATTGAGTTTATTTAGATATTAGGTAGATCAATGGTTGAACTAATGAATTATCAATGAATCACATAAATTGATATATATTAAATTTATAAATTTTACCTCACATGTATAAAAATTATATTTATCATTTAAATATTAAAAATTATTTAATATAATGACAATAATTATTTTAAGTTCTCTTTATCCTAGTTTAAATTCCTTCTCATGTCAACTTTTTCCAAATTCTACGTTTCAAACTTTCTTTAAAAAAAATGTTTCCATTTAAGTAGTATTAGAGTAATAAGTTAAATTTTGTAGCATGTTAAATAATAAAATAAGGTGAGATGTCTGTCACGTGGATTTGACACTTATGTGTAAAATAATTAAATTATTAAGTTAATAAAAATAACATTTTTAAATGTTAAAATAAAATAGGAAAAAATTATAATTATGATTCTTATGCGTGATTCAATGTTTCTTTATAGGAAAAAGGGATTATAGTCTTTGTACATGTTTTAGTGTTTCAACATTTTAATATTTTTTGTTCCAATGTTTCATTATTTGAAAGGATAAAAAATAAAATTACAATTCTAAGGATTTGGAAATTTAGAAGAGAAAGGATTAGTTCGATATAATTGTTTGTATTTACATAAGGAACATGGAAACGTATTTTATATGAATTGTGAAATATATCATAATAGGAAATGATTTTTTGTTTATCTAATGTGAGGAGTAATGATAAAATCTCCTTTTTTTCAAATAGTAGAAATCACTTGAATCATATTGTTGTATTTAAGATAGTATGCAAATGATAATTTCTTAATTTTGGTTAATTAATATATTAACAATCCCTTACAAGTTGTTTCTGTGTACACAGAGGCACCTAAAGTATGTTAAAAAAAAAAAAAAAAACCTTCACAACCTAAAAAAATATCAAAATACTATAAGATTATGTCTAGATTTATAAAATAAAAGAAAATTTAATTGAATAACATTAATTATTATTGCTTACATTGTTCAACATGTGAAGAAATATAATGTAACTTGGTAGCATTTATTTCAACTATTTAATGCCTTTGTTTTTATTTTTTCCAATTTGATGGATACATGATTGAATTTACTTATTCATTTTGGATATTTTATCATTATTGTTATTATAAATCACAAATCATGAAATAACATATAACATTCATTCATATTTTTTGTTCTAATTATCTTTCTCTTTTTTATGATGATAAACAATACTATAATTCAACTTTATAAATAATAAAATTATAACAAAAGATGATATCTTATGGTATTAAACTTCCTCTAAGTCTAATATGTAAATATTTATATGTTTATACAATGTATGAGAACAAACAATAATAATAAACAATGTATTAAAACAAAATAAAAAAACACAACAAAGTAGTTTATACAAAACATATAAGAGCTAAATAAAGCATATCATATGTTAAACAAAGCAAATCATATGCATATAAAATATTCTCATCTCATTATCTAATCTATGATTTTACATGACACTCCTCTAATGTCTTATGCCAAAAACTACTTATACTTCTACTTTTTCCTTTTTTTAGCTTTAATTTAAAAAACAAAAAAACAAAAATAATAAAAAATTACACTTAAGAATGTTTTTTATACTGCAACCTTTATATTAATTTAAACACACACATGACAAACCTTTACCTATGTTACAGTTACGATTAGGAATCTTTATATATATACCTAAAGTGATGAATAAAATTAATTGTAAAATAAATTTGTAATTTTAATTTTTTTAACTCATATTATATAGTATTTGTAGTTTCAAATAAAAGATAATAAATTTTACCGATGTAATGTTTGTGACATTAATTGGGTAGCAATTTATCTTTTAATGTTATTTAAAGTTTATAGAATAATTATTTATTATCTAAAACTGTTATGTATATAATTATTTTTTTAAAAATATTTAAAAATAAATTTATATTTTAAATAAAAATAATGATGTTAACTCATGCAATGATTTATGACCTTAAGTGAGTAGCAATTATATCTTTTAATGTCATTTAAATCATAAATCATAGAAGTTTATAAAATAGTCATTTACTATCTAAAAATTTTGTGCACAAAGTTACTTTCTTTTGAAAATATTTAAAAATAAATTTACATTTTAAATCAAAATTAATATTTTTAATTCATGCAATAGTTTATGAATTAATTAGGTAGTAATTCTACCTTTTAATGTTATTTAAATTATAAAAGTTTATAGAATAGTCATTTGTTATCTAAAACTTTTATGTATATAATTATTTATTTTATAAAGTGTTTAAAAATAAATTTGTCTTGTGAATAAAATAATAATTTTAATTTATGCAATGATTTGTAATATTAATTGAGTAGTAATTTTATCTTTTAATATTACTTAAATCACAAAAGTTTATAGAATAATCATTTGTTATCTAAAATTTCTATGTATAGATTTGTTTTTTTTAAATAAATAATAATAATTTTCATTTGAATATGCAACAATTAATAACGTTTAACAAATAGTAATTTTATCTTTAATATCATTTGATTGTGAGGATTTAATGACTGACCAGTTACTAGCTTAAATCTTTATGCAAGTATTTTCTTTTAAATAGATAAATAAAATGTCTAAAAAATAATAAAATATTTTTAAATGATAATAATTAATAAAAAACTTAGGGATCAAATAAATGTTTATAAAGTTATATAATTATTATAGATACAATTTAAATGCATGTTGTAGGGTGTCAATACCTTCCTACACGTAATTGACTTTCAAATCTATCTTTGATTTCAATGACCATTCTTGAAAAGATTTTTCAATGTTTTTTCTTAAAATAAAATATTGATAACTACTCCATTTAGATAGCTTTTATGTCATCTTATTGTGAGGTTGCGACAAGTGCCTTTAATATCATTAAAGTACAACACTGGAAAAATCTTTTGAGTTACAAAACAAGTTTCTGTCTTATATATTATTGTTTGGTGAATAATGGATAATACAAATAATACAATGTATAACTCACTATAATACTCTTGTTATTATTAATCATCTTAATATAATTCATATTGTTATTATATCTTATAAAATATTTTAA
>JAMLFT010009960.1:0-12257 GCA_026544285.1 Pachyrhizus erosus
AAAATAGACTTGAATATTAAATAACTATGGACAACGAAATTAAGAAAAAATGATTAAAGACAAAAAAAATAAAATTTTGATATTTATCAAGGATAAAAATTATATTAAAGTTATATTTTTTCAAGATTTTTTAATTAAAAATTTAATTAATCATCTTCCTCAATTTTAATATAATTATATTAAATATTTTAAAAACTGATAATTTTATTTGAATGATAAGAAATCTTAATAAATTTCAATAAATTTAATAATTTTAAGATAACATTTTTTAATTAAAAATATAATTAATTATTTTAAAATTTTAATATAATTATACTTAATATGATACTGATTGTTTTTAAAAATAATTTTATTTATGTACATATATTTTTAAATGAAAAATAAATATGCCGATTTAAATATGCAGAGACACCAACATGAACCTCTGCCTCCCCACATGCCTTCAACCGTCTCCATGCCTCTTACCACTCCCGTTTCCACCACCGGCACTGTACTATTATTGCTCGGAAGTCTTATATGATGTTCATTTTAAGTTGATCAGATGATACTAATTCCTAAGCCGATTGTTCTCTATCAGTCCCGTACGTTACCACACACACAGGAATCACAATCAATGAATAGAAAAATAAATATTGACAATTACATTATGTAATGAATATTACGTATAGAATATCTGGCGAATATCATAGCGGAATTTTGATCGTTTTCACCACACCTGCTGCTATTCGAATGGTGATTCCCCTAAATTGTTTCCTGCATTTGAATACTTCCATTGTTAAACAGTAATCTTAGTGTAATCTCGTAAGCTGAAAATATGGCACCATTTACTAAGAACGCTCTAGCAACTGCAGTTCCTAAACCCCGCCATAGCACGCCATATCCTTCTTCTTTAACACTCTTTTTGAAACAATCTATAATGCCTTTGTACTTGAGGGAAGAGGGTGTTTGAGCCTGTAGTCTTGTCTTTACAACATCAAAAGGGTAGCAACTAATCCAACTTGCCACCCCAGCTAATCCTCCTGCTATTAACATAGTATTCAAACTTTCTTCACCACTTTTTCTGCAACCTGGGTGAAATTGTTCCCTCATATATTCATATGTCCAGAAGTATAAACCATGAGAAGGTCCATCCCTCATCAATGTGACGCCAAGTCCTCGATACATGCCTCGAATGCCTTCTTTTCTCCATATATTTTTAGCGAGCCTTAGAGGACCTCTTGCGGATTCTGTCATCTGCCCTGCGTTCTGCAGCTGAAGTCGAACTTTGATCAACTCTACAGGGGATAGTAATAGACTTTGGAGAGCCCCGGTACCAACTCCTCCTAATGCAACACCCTTGTATGAAGGAGGGTGTTTAGCAGAAACGGATGAGTCAAATGCCCTTGACAGAACTGCGTATGTTTGGAAAACCATTGCATTCTGCCACCATAAAACAAAAAATAATCAATTTGAGACAATGAAATTCAGATGCGCTTACGTTTGATGTTACGCAATGAAGACAAATATAGCAAACAATGACCTATAATAAGCCAATCTACAGTTTTATATTCTATCACACCATTCACATAAAACAATTCAAATGTCATTCCTTTGAAGTTTCAATAGCCTTGAATGGCCCAAAGCTATATGGTTCCACGGCACCCACAAACTACAAGTAATGTTTTCAAGCATCTCAAGATTTGACATCATGGAAAATGGAAAATCATTAACCGGCAGTGCCTGTTGGGATGTTAGTGCTACAATTTTGGTGTCCCAAAAGATAAGACTCCTCCTAAAGCAACACCCTTGATATTTAAGTACCGAAGACAAATAAAACAAACAATCACGTCTAATAGGCCAATCAACAGGGTTATATTTTAATACACACCATTCACATGAATGATTCCTTAGAAGTTTAAATAGCCTTGAATGGCCTATTGCTATGGCCCAATGGCACCCACACACTAGAAGCAATTCTATCTTCCTATATACAAGACTTTTTTCACAATCATTAAGGTTAAATGCTAGTTACCCATACATTTGCTCACCGCTCCTGGTCGAAATGATAGGTGGGTAAACAAAAATGGTTTCAAGCATCTCAAGATTTGATATCATGGAAGATGAAAATTCATTGCTGACAGTGCCTGTCGGATGCTAGTGTCACAATTTTGGTGTCACAAAAAATAAAACACTTGGAAGTTATCGAATGATCAACTGTCTTGTAAATCACTAACACTAAATATGTGATCTGTTCAAACCGCAATTATAATTTTGTGTATCCTCAAATTGAGGCATTGGAGCAGAAGTCATCTTCATTTCCCACCTAGGTAGATCTCTCCGCTTTGGCTCATCCAAATTTTAGTTCAATGGTGCTTGAATTGGAAAAACGTTCTGCACGATTCCTTAATTCCTTATCCTAATGAAGAGTGGTTCTTCAACAATTCAAAAGCAAAAGCAAAAGCGAAAGCAAAAAAGGATTCATATATCCCAAAGCAAGATTATAAAATTAAAAGCAGTGGGAAAGTGATTCTCAAAAGGGAATTAAGCGCTGTCGTGAATTAGTATATTCCAAATAAAGAACCACCGGCTGAGACTATAGTATATTCCCCGTGACCAGGACTTGTCGGCCATAAGCTTTATCCAATTGCTTTTATCAGAAAAAAAGTTAGAAACTTATAATCCTACGGCATACCAAAATTGTAAAATGCTGGGAAGGTTGAGGATGCTTATAGTGAAATAATCTAGATGTAAAATCGGGTTGATAAGAGACGGCTGCTTTGAATTCCAATGTAATTTGTGAGGGTGTATCTGCATCTAAATCTAAATTTATACACAAAAGAGAAAAGAAATAACGTAAACAAGTTGATGAATGAGAAAAAAATGACCTGAAATGTAACGGAGGCTAATGGTGCGCCCATGCCACGGTACAAAGAAGCTGGTCCTTCCCTAGACACCATTTGTCTAAGGATTGTGAAGGCAGAGCCATTTTTTGAATTCTGTAATCTGATGCGGAGAGTGTCAAGTGGATAACCTGAAATTATACCAGCAGTGCCTCCAAGGCCACCTGCTACAAACTCTCTTCCCGAACTGCTTGCAAGAAATTCTGGCCAGAAATCCATTGTCTTCTGCTCTCATTCCTCAAACCGCCCTATGTACGAGATTTGATAATCTCTCAAAACTTAAATCAGGCAGTCGCTGTTGGTTACACGAACGTACGATCAAATACCACAACTATCACTTTCAAATGGAATAAGCTATTCTGGTTTCTGCTTTACTCTACAAATCTTGAAAATGGAATCAGCTATTGAGCTAAACCGCCTTTGGCGTGTAAAACTCCAGCTTTTTCTTTAGTTTGGCAAACCCGAAGTGTGATCCCTTTATGTGTCAGGTTTATGATGGGAACTTTTTTCACCTTCCCACTCTTGTGAGATGGAAAAAAAACAGACAACTCCGACCTCACCTTTTGAGTATAGGCCAAAACAAATGCCACCGGTGGTAATTTGTTTGCTATTTTGTAGTGCAAGAGAAAAGCCCCACCAATCAATCTCCGCACGTTACCAATATATGTTGTACACGTGGAAAATTTTAATCATGCCCATGTTGTTGCTTCTAGCCTAGTGTTCACCAACTTTTTGAAATTGTTTACTACCCCAATTGGAATTGATTTCGGTGCAACCACATAAACAAAAACAAACATTAACAATGACATGAGCGAATTCATTTCGAGGTGAAGATAATTTTATCTATGAACTACTACTACCGGAACATCTCATGACATGAATTTATGAGCCTTGGAAGTTGGAACCGCACAAGTGGGTTGCAGAAATCTTTGTCTTTACGTGTCATGTTGGGGCTTGATTTTTTGAAAAGCCTGCAAGATTCAGGTTTGTTAATTGTGAGGCCCAGTGTGACATCACCTTCACTGCCAGCAGAAATCCAAAGGTTAATTATTTGTTTTAATAATCATTTTGTCGTTCGAAAACAAAAAAGAGAGAGAAGGGTGTGGATCGTCGTCCTAGAGGTCTGTATACATTGGATGGTGACTTGTAAGATGAACCATACAAGAAAGTTTCACCGATGGACTCCAATTGTTATCTCTTACCATATTCATTATAGTAATATACAAAGTGGCCATTTTATTTTTACTTTATTTATCATAGAGTTCTATCATCATTCAGTTTTATGGTTTTGTCCAAATCCGTCCATCTCGTTCCTACCAAGTAGGAAAGATCGTTTGAGAAATTGGACATAAGATAATAAAGTTTTTTTAGGGTCATTTTGAAAAAAGTAGAAAAGATATGTTACGTAGACAACTTTGTAATAACCTCTTCTTTTGGGGTCATTCAACTTTAGCAATTGCATGTTAAGTTGATACCAAGTCATAATATCCTCCACTAATCTCTCGTGCATCTTATCCAATTTAAAGGATGTTCCGTAAACGGAGCCTCCATTGAACATTTGGACCGATTTGTTGAATTCACTTTCTTCAAAAAAAAAAAAAAAAACACAAAACTAAAGCAAAGTCGATGGACACAAAAAGAAGGATTTTGATTTGGGTCTGGATATCGTGAAATCAAAATAAGTGGTACACAAGTGAGCAGTCAATTTTTACCGTTGGATATAACTTTAAATTTTAAAATTTGCAAGATAGTCCGTTCACTGCCTCTCAAACTTCGACTACAACCTTGTCGTCGGAAACTGCCGTCGACCATCGCAACTGGTGGCGATTCCCCATCACTTTCTTTTCTCGTTGCCCTTTTCTTCCTTTATAGCGACAACGGCGACACTTTTTCCATCCTCTGATCCCTCTCCCATTGCTAGAGACGCATGCAATGGTGCCACTGTCTCTTTCATGCTAGCCATCATGTTCTTCTCAACCAGATGCTTTTTCCTGTAATTTTAAATCAGATTTGCACCATTTCCTGTTAATGATGATTTTGTCTTCTTTTTTTTTCACGATTTTTTATCATGAGAATCTAGTTTCAGTAAATATTCACTAAATTTCTAGGATATTTGTTCAGCTAAAGAAAATTAGATTTTTCTTTCGAATTTCACGAGATTGGTTGATTTGGGTATTAATAAATTCTCTTTTTTCCCCCTTTGTGATTTTTTTTTTTTGCACAAAGCAACTCAGGATCAGGTGGGTTTAGCAGTTTGTATGATGCGTAGAAAAAGCGTCATGATAGTCACAACAGTGTTAAATTATACAGCATCAAGTTCGATGATAGTCACAACAATGTCATGATGAAGACGGCGTTGAAAAAATTGAAAAAGGAATCCACGGTGGCTAGCGTGGACGATAACGCCATCTCTGTCGGCGACCCTCAAGATGTGTACGTCGAGGATAGGACAACGGAGGACCAATTATACTTTTTAGATAACTAAGTTGAAAATTTGACACGAACCAGCTTTAAATTGCCATTGCAAGCCACCACACTAAGGACCGATTTCTGAATCCAAACCTTACTAATCACCAACATTACCCAATCTAAATTATTTAGACCATAACTCATCAATCTACATTGAATTCACAACAGAGATTTTTTTTACATTCACTCTTTCACCTGCAATTTCCTAAACCCACTTAGCAAATGAAGAACCGAGAAATTTCAAGTGCACGTTCGGAGTACCCTTATGGCATTTCTTGGGCTACATGTCGACCACTAAGGAACTGAAACAAACCCAAAAAGTGCAAAATCGTCTAAGCAATGAAAAGCCTAAGATCAATTAATAATGGATATTCAACAGTTTACCGGTCATGCTTAAAGCAATTCATAAGTCACTTCCCCTATATCAGCTCCTTAAAATAACGGGTAGATTTTTCAATGGAATGAAGAATGTAAGGTAACCTTCCAAGAGTAGAAGAAAGTAGTGGCAAGCCCTCCAGTTTTAGTATGACCTGATCATGGGGAAATTTGATTGTCTACCTAGCTATCAATGATGAAGGTGTCTATCAAACACTTTTAGGTTAAGTTAAACCTCAATCGCTTGTGAGCCAAGGATTGGCATTCAACGTGCATCAGAAAGTGGGATCAACTAAAACAAACACACGAACCACTTAGTTCAACCTTAATTTAACAAGGAACGGAAGATCAATGTCCAGTCTCTTGAAAAAATATTTTTAGGTTTAAATAATTGTTTTTTTTTATATTTTATATTTTAGTCATTTAAAGATTTTTTTTAGATTTTATTTTTAAAATTTATTTATTTATTATTTATGTCAATTTCTTTGATGATATGATAATATCAATAATAAATTGTGTTACATCATTTTTAATATTATTACTTAAATATAAGAATCAAAAAAAGTAAATGATTAAAATTAAAATTAAAATTTTTAAATAATTAAATAAAAAATTATTTTACAGGGAGAAAAAACTTAGATAGTTATGTATCTATTTCAACTCAATTTTTTTTTTTTTAATTAGATGGACTTTTAAGTTTGAGTTGTTAAATCGTCTGCGGACTTAACAAGCTTGATCCAAGATACTTGCAATTTGATCCATAAATTTTATGTCTTTTAAACAATTAAGAGATTAATACTTCTGAGATTATCTTTGGTAAATTTTGTAACATATTTGAAGTTTTTGGATTGCTTTTAGTTAAATTGTTTAATGTTGAATTATTATTTTGAATATCTACTGAAACTTATTTTACAAGTATTTAAAAGTTTACATTTTATGTTTGATGTTTAATAATTATTATTTTTAATTAGAATGTTATGTTTAGTTTGATAAAGATTTAATGATTTATATAAAAGTGACTATAGATGAAATTTGTATTATTAATTATTTTTTTAAATATAATTTTTTAATTAATTTTTACAATCTCGCATGTTAACTCGTATAACTGTAGACTTAATGAGACGGACACAGACTTAAATTTTTAGTCTATTTATATTGCGGATCGAGCTTACGCATATGAGCTTTATGGAGATTGGACTAACTCGTATACTGACCACTTCCACTGGCCAGGCTGATGGGTTTTACAAAAAATGATGTTTTTATTATGCAATCTATATACTATATTTATACACAAGATTGAAAAAATAAATCCCATGAATTTTGATATTATAATCAAATATCAGAATTAATAATATATTTATATCAATGAATATTGGCCGAGTTGGTTGAATTATCAATATTCATTTCACTATTGGGAAGAGTGCAAATGTCAAAATTAATAATAAAAAAAAAGTAGTAATTTATTATTAGCGTTTATTGAATAAGAAAGCAGGCAAAAGCGAGAAAATATAAAATATGGCGAGCCACGAAAACCGACTTTTATGTAATTGAAAATATTAGTAGCAAACAGAAGGCAGGGAGAAGGGAAGGATTAGGATTAGGTGTTGCGCAGCCGCAGGCATGGCCATGGCTTTGGTGAGCCTCACCACCACTCACACACCGTCTTCTTCTTCTTCGTCTTCTTTTCCATCTCCCAAACCCTCTTCTTCCTTCATCCTCCCTTTTCGCTCTCTCACTCCCCTTCCTCGCTTTCGGAGGCTCCTCGTTCGTATGGCTCCTGATGAGGAGAAGATGACTCGCCGTTCCCCTCTCGATTTCCCAATCGTATGTTTTCCCTAATCAACTCTTTCTAATCTTTATTTTTTTCTATGTTTCCATTTGTCCACGGCTGCCAATTTCGATCTATCAGCAAGTTTTTATCGTTTATCCTACAAATTTAATTCTTAATTACTCTTTCAACACACCAATTCATGCACCCTGCTATGCATATTCCCTCAATTCTTGCGCGTGATTTACTTTTATTGCACTTCCCTGCTTCTAATCTAAATCAATCAATCAATCAATCTTGCCTCCCATTTAGATGCAATGCTAGTTTCTGGAATATTTCAAAGTGCCAAATTATACCATCAATTGATAAATTAATGACTGAAATTGTTATTAGAATAATATTGTGATAAAGTTTGTGTGCTGTGTAGTTGAGATATGATGAAGTTATTTTCTGATGCATACCTGAAGTAAATTATGTTTTATGTTTCATAGCAAGCACCACCCTTCCACCCCATCTTTGATTATGAATTATAGTTTGATCTAGGTAGTAGAACAGTTAGCCGCACTCCTCTTTCTGGAACTTTAATTTCAATGTGTCCATACTCCTTAGTCTGGTGGCTCTGACAGTAAGTTTAGATTTGGGTGATGTTAGGTTTTGTGAGATTTTTAACCCTCTTTCTTCTCAATTTTGCTGCCATTTATTGCAAATGCTGATGGATTGTTGAATGCATATATTGACAGGAATGGGAAAGGCCTAAGCCTGGACGAAGACCAGATATATTCCCGCAATTTAGTCCTATGAAGACACCTTTGCCGCCTCCGTTGCCTGCAGATCCTCCAGAAGAGGATGAAGAGGAGGAAGAAAAGAAAGAGGAAGAGGAAGAACCTGAAAAGGAGGAGCCAGATAAGCCAGACAAGCCAGACAAGTAATAGTGTGTAGTAAACGACTAGTCTTTATTTCTCTAGAAAATGAGACTGCTCATTGCTGAAGTTAATGTAAGGGTATCACACGAATACCTATAGCATCAGAAATTTTAGCTTTCTTCAAGTTTTTCTAGCCGCTATGTGCCATTGTATGAGTTAAGCTCTTGCAAGTGTTTCAATCCCCTCCACCCCCCTCTCAAAAAAAAAAAAAAAAAAACAATTTTGTGCTACGAACGTATTTGTAGGCAGTAATTTTTTCTATAGTTTATCCATTTTTTTGCTCCTATACCATCATTTTGAACGACCTTTATTTGTTGTTTAAGATGCAACTTAGATTTTGATTGGATTATTCATCAGGAATTGACAGGAAGATCGAGCTTTTTCTTCAAAAGGAGATTTTAACCTACCCTACAGGATAATGGTATACTATATTATTTCCTGGAAGTGATTAAACGAGCTGGTTAAATGCTTAATATTAATATCAAACAGTTAATTAGATGGCTCTAAGCGGTTAAATTGATTAGATAATATTGGCATTTGAATTAAAACTTGTTGCATTTACTAGGTACTCCGATCATTATCTGTTTTAGTCATTGTATATTCAGAAAGAAAGCCAAGCGGATTTCACTTGGTGCAAACTTTATGTCTGTGTTTTCATTCGGCACCAGACTCGTGTTTTTTTTCATGCGAATTCACCTCTAAGCTTTATAGTGTTAAATGGCGGGGCATGGTGTGGTGGAAATTATTTTATAAGTTGTTTATCGCAAGAGTTATGGCAAAAATAACCCCCCAAATAAGATATTAGTCCAGTTGATCTGACCCATTTTGAGGTTTTTTAAAGCATGAAGAATAAAAGACCTTGCGTCCATGTTCTCTTCAGCTCATCTGACTCATTAACTTCCAAGTATAAATCCCTTCAGCTCTCTCACTTCATCATACCCATTTTTGTTTAGTCTTTCTACTCTTCCATTTCTGGCAACCCACCTTTGTGTGTACGTTCTTTTTTCTTCCCTCTCTTTGTATATAACCCCTTTATCTTGTATTTTCATTCTGTCATCCTTATGCTCGACTTTTATCAAATTATCTTTTTTGTTCTGTCCTCACCTCTTTTCTGCTTTGGTTTTTTATTGCACCCTTTTCCTTACCATTTTTTTTGTTATAATTTTTATTCTCTTGGTTATGTTATGCAGTTTCTTTGGATTATTTTTTTTCTATTTACTACCCCTATTTCTATTTATAAGACTTAATTTTTTACAGTTGACTATACCTATTTAGACTAAAATATCTCTAATCTAATTAAATAAAAAAAAGTATTGACATACATTGAAGAAAGAGAATATAATTAATGATAATAGTATTTTTAAAAAATTATATAATATAAATTTAAGATAAATTTATTACTATAAACTAAATTAACTATATTTTCTTAATCATGATGAATTAAATAATTGAGTTTTACAAATAGGAACAGAGATAGTATATTATAACAGTCATGCATTTGCCAAAAACCAATGTCATCCACCATATTTTTACTACATTTTGTTTACTTGCAACCAAGAACCACCATACCCATGATCAATGTTGAAGCATGATTAACAATTTCCCAAACACGACCTATCATAGATGTCAAATGATGAACGGTTGTAGAACTTGCATTGAGTATTGACGGCCGACTGGAATATTGTTTCGGAATGGGCCTTTGGGCACCAATTGTCCAATTCTACGGGCACAATCCCTGAGGCTATCAAGTCACAAGTCTAACATGCTTTAAACTAACATAAAAATTGTCATCTCGTCATACAACTTTTAGGGCATCAAGGACAAGCTTGTTTAATTTAAAAAAAAAAAAGTGATTTTAAAAAATAATTTTTAAAAAGTACGTTCTTTAAAAAAAAGATTTACTTTTAAAAAACAAAAAACAATTTAGACTAACACGAAAATAATAAAGAATTGATTGTTTCATTAAAAAAAATTAAAAATAAGTTTAAACAAACAGACTCTAAATCTTAGCCAACTTTAAATTAGGACCTCATTTTCTACATTGTCGTAAACTCACCTAACGAATCCTGGGTAAGCATATATTACAAGAGCAATTTAATCAAATTTAAAAAATAATATTTTAAAAATTTAAACACTTCGCTTATCACGTCATATTATGTCTTTTCACATTAAGTATTTCAAAAAACTTATAATATTAACTCTAACTTTTGATCTTATATATAAGAGTAATGATCTTAATCCATTGTATTAACATTAAGAGTAGTGGTGAATCTAGGACCTTAAGTCAATAAAGACAAGAAAGCTAGTTAGTAGCTATAATTATTCAAGAAAAGATAAAATTGAACTTTCAAATTAAAATACTTGAATTAAAAATAACAAATATATAAGAAGAGCGAGAAATTGAGGAGTAGTGGGTTTAAATATAAAAATGTAAAACGGGCAATAAACAAAAACTTAATATATTTACTTGTAATTTTGAAAAATCAAGGGATGCATTTACCTTTTGATGACCACTAATTGATCAGTGTTGGTAATAATCACTAGCTTTAAGGTCAATTAATCTCACCTATAAGTTATACAAATCTTATTTGGTAAACACAGGGTATCCCATGATTAGGAGCTAATAACTAATATCTTGAGATACTGAAATTCATTTATGCCTTATTTGGTAGAAATGAGAGAAATATAATAGATAGAAATATAAAAGAGAGAATGAAAATAGGCGAGAATTAAAGTAGAATGTAAAGGTATTTGATTGAAGAGAAATAGATAAGATACAAAAAAATAGAGACAAAGAAACAAGTGAGAATATGTGAGAAATAATAGAGTTAGTTTCATCATTTTTAAAATTATTTCTTGTTTTCTCCCTACCAAAAAATCCAAAACAATTTTATCCTCTCTTCCTCTTCTAATTTTTCCTTTTCCAAACAAACTCTTGAAGAATTAAATTAATATATATTTTTTCATATGCATGAACTTATGATCATTTTTTTTTTTACCATAACTCTACTTTCATGCAAATATCTTGTCTCATCTTATTCATAATTTATTTTGATTTGAACATTAAAATCCTTGTGAGTGTCATCATTTCTTTTCATGGATGGAATAATAGTCCACCAAGAATTAGTCTAAACTAAGATAGAAATCTATTACACCATCTTAAATCAACTACTCATTTTGTTCTTATTTATAAAACTCAATTACCTCATTTATCAAAATTAAGAAAAGTGATTAATTTAATTTATAATAATAAATATATCTTAAATTTTTATTTTTATTTTTTTGCAAAACTACCTTTATCATTAATATTTATCTTTTTATTCTAATTGTTTGTCAATATAATTAATTAAAAATATTGTATTCTAATATAATTTAATGTAAAACATATCATGAATTGAATCTTATAAAAAAAATTCACTTCTAACATTTTTTTAAAATAAAATTTCGCTTCGAACCTGAATCTTATAAATAAGACTTAAATCAATTTAATTCCTAAAAAATAATATCTTTTTTATTTTAATTTTTTAAACTTTATTTATTTATTTTGATCTTTTAATTTTATTTTTTTTAGTTCTTGTTGTCTAATAACAATACTAAAGGATATGTAACAATGAATTTAATAATCTAATGACTCATCATATTATCAAAATTATTGTTGTCATTTTTAAATGACAATAGAGATTAATATCAAAAAATTACTTGATGGTAAGAATTAAAGCAAAACAAAAAAAATCTTCAAAAGATCAAAATAAAATAAAAATTTAAACCACCAAAATCAGAAAGTGTTATTTTCAAAGACTAAATTAATATTTAAATCTATAAATAATAAATAGAAAAAAAAAT
>JAMLFT010009961.1:0-12256 GCA_026544285.1 Pachyrhizus erosus
AAATATTTTAGTTTTGATATTTAACTTTTTTATTTTAGTATCTAAAATATGTTATTTTTTTATTTTTAGTTTCTATAAATATGTTATTTTTTTATTCTAATTCCTACAAATATATTAAGCAAGTTAGATAATTTGGTAATGCTTAATTCATGTGAGGACTTTACTTTCCATTTGATTACTAATAACAACTTTTGCACCAATGCCCAAATCATCAACAATTAATTTAGTTTCATTGCAGAAACTAGCTGAAAAAATTAACATAATTGAATCACTTTTTTTCAAAATTAATATGTAATCGAGAAGACTAGAACATCTGATATCATTAAAAAAATTTAGATGTCAATCAATTAACTTCAATCCCAATATCTTCATCAACTTTCAATATATAGTCACAAGTGAGGTATGCTTTGTCCTTTCTGGGAAACAAAGTCATGACGTTCTAGTTATTAGTCTCAACTATTTCCAATGTGATAAACAATTGCTTAAGAAAAAGTATGATATAAATGTAGGGAGTGACAGAGTTGGTTGGGAAATAATGACCCTTGATTACCATGGTAGGATTTGTTCTCAAGGTAACCTTAATTGTTTGCTGCCAAGCATGCTGCTAAACCTAAATCAAGAAAAGAGATTGCTAGTTTTGAGAGAAAATCAAAGAATTGAGAAAACCCCGGCTAAAACTCTTGTTGTTATGCAATATATTGATGCTACTTATGAGGGAGATTTTGAAAGAGAGAGAGAGAGAATTGTTTGCCCGGATAGGGGTCCTAGGCATCCTTCCAATGATTCTACTAAGGTAATTGTTCACCGTGATAAGCCTTTTGTTAAGGAGCCCTCTCAAAAGAGGCTAAAATTGTTTGCAACTGGTGACCCTCCTTCTCTTCTTGATTCTATTGGTTAGAATTGGAAGGATCTTGACATGGATACTATTAACCAGCTCATGCTTAACTATCAATGGCATGAGGCACAAAAATAATTTCAAGAAGATTATGATAATGTGTCTAATGTTCATTTTGGGATGACGCTTCTTGATAAGACCCTTCCTACTTATGAGCAATCGTTGATTCTTAAGAGGAAGCTCAATTATAGACATCATTAAAGATTTCAAAGAAGAGAGATGCTGAGATTGAATACCTCAAGCCAGCAAAGATCAATGAAGTGCATGTTAAAGGTTTGGAAGAAGAAATATACCGCCTCCAAAAACATACCTTTGTAACAATATTAAAAAGAAAAAAAAAATCTTGTATCAACTTAATTTAATTCCAACTAAAAAATTAATAACTATAGAATTAACTACACAACACAAACGTAATTTTGTTATGTATGTCACAAAATTTTGTAAAAAAATACAAAAATATATTTCCCTTGTATAACATTACAAAAATTATCTAGATACACAATGGAAACATTTTTTTCAAAGATATTTTCATTATTTTTTTAAAAATAATTCGAGGTGAACTTAACAATAACGGGTAAAAATAACAAATCTTTCATCTTGATTGATATAAGCGTATCTACTCACTCTCACGTATCCAATTGTAACAATTATATCAATGCATGAAAGTCTTAACAACGATGCGGAAAGATCCAAGATTCTGTCCTGCAGCTACATCAAGAGTCAGTAGCATCATAGCAAATGAACATTTTTTTTTTTTTCTCTACATAAATGACTTAAGTCAAGGGATTGCCTATGAACATTTAACTAATTTATGATAACTTGGGCAGCGACTAGCAGTGCCACTGAACATTACATGGTCGATATCGATTCCATTGAGGTGATTGATTACTGGCTTCGGATTTTTAGGTCGAGTTGGCTACACAGTATATGCAAGCACCAAAAACATACCTTTGGGATTGTAAATGTAAATGCCGGTGAATCGTGTAAAGCTAAAGAATTTTAAAGACTATGGCGAAAGATTACTAGCCTTCAATACTATACGAGGAAACGTTATGGTGGAGGTTGAACCTGTAGGTCCAGTGTCAACATCACATTTCAGATTTTAAAACTTAAACAATACCAACTGAGCTACAGGCTTACGAGTTTATTGATTGGTTAAAAAACAATGTAATTGATACACAAAGCACTAGCAGCCGACAACCAAAAAAGGTTTGGTGAACAGGAGAATCAGATGGTTCCCACCAAATTAAGGGTAGGTTAAAGTGAATTTAGATGGAGCGAGCAGTACTGGGTAAGGTACTGCAGGGTTTGCAATTCTGCTAACAATGAATTTAGCCAGTAAATTAAGGTTTACGCAAAGGTGGTACACTGTCATGAAGAATTTGGGAAGTTTGGAATGGTGGGTCTTCAGCTATCTTTGAATATTGGCTTCTAAAAAGGTCCAATTGGAACTATGCTCCACATCTATGATTCCCTTTTACAATGAAAATTGAATGGCATATGATGGTGAGACGAAAGATGCAGAAGCATAGATAAATTGCTCCATCGGAATTGATCTTGTCACGATCTTGCATACTACCATATGACAACCTCCTGTGGGGCTCTCCTTTGGATTTTAGAGAATTGTTGATAATGGTTTAGTGGGGATCCTAACTCAGTACGTAGTAATTTTTCGTCGCATTATGTATATACCATAACACATACTATCATAAGTTGATTCATGTAAAGTGTGTAAGCCATTTAACCCAACAGGCCAATCTAAAAAACAGAAAATAAATAGAAATAAAAAACCATTCACTCAGCAACAATGAGAACAGGTATAATTGTACTAAACCGTCAAAATCCCTATGATAGAGGCAAAAATATCCCTCAAAGACTCGTACAATAACTTCAAACCGAAACCCACAAATCTAGGCATACTGCAACTCAGTTAGCTTTCACATGCTGCAGAACCACATTATAGGCTTCATGTTCCTCCCCAAAATCCTGCAAAATGCAAATACTTAACATGCATATAGCATGACAAAACATTCCAACATTACCATTTAAAATACAAGTCAACGAAATCATACCTTGACAACCACACATGAGCAACCAGTAACCTTCCTAGCCTTTCCCTCTGAATCAATCTTACACAACTGCAAGAAAAGGATTTAACAGAAATTAATACAATAACATCATGCAACAAAGCCCATTTGTTGATGTAAATAAAGAATAAACCCATTCGGAACATTCACTGACTGAATTTGGGAACAGGGAGCAAATGACTGATACAAGGAATTGAAGTAACATGGTTTAGAGTCCCTTAGGCACTTACACCAGCCCATTCGCCAAGGGTCTTTGCACTGGGAACTGTCAAAAGGCTAACATTGTGCTCTGCACAAAGGGCCTTCACCAGTTTCACATAATCAGGTTGGTCACAATCTTCTGCTAGAACGCAGAGTTGTGCAGCATGCTTTTCGATCACCTTAGCACTTTCATGAAGACCTCGTGCAAGACCACCATAAGCCAGAGATTTTCTCAGCACAAGCTGTAGAGCAGTCATGATGTCCATTGGCTCACCTGGAATTGAAGCAGGTGCCTCAACTGCGACAGCCACCTCTTCACTGTATAATAAAAGCATTCTGAACAGTAAGGAGTAACTCGTACAAAAATCTTAAACTCATTAAGGAAAAGGTACTCAGAAGCAGGAGAGGACCAATATACACGCAGGAGAATGTGGACAATTTTTACCAGCAGCTTTTACAAGATTTATTTCCACACTAAATATATAATACAAATTATTAGTCTGTGTTGCTTTTCTTAATTTCTTCTAATTACAACTAAGGTGCAGTGATGTCAGATTCAACTCTCTGACCTATCAAATTAAATTGATCAGCAGTGCTTACTAAACAGTCCTTCTATATTTCTCTAATCCGTTTGAATATTTAAAAAACAATCCCTATGATAAAAGGCAACAACAAAAATTCTAACACTGCCCATAATTGTAATAGATTAGAGTAGATACTTCATACATATTCTACACAAAGAATCACGGTAGGGATGAATCACAAAGTGGAAAAGTAGAACAAAGACTCCATCAGGGTTCAAAATCAAAACCCAATTACAAAACCGTTTCAATTTTGAGCCATCAATATGTTAAAACGGAAACTCGAACCACCAGTATCTAACCTCAAGGGCAACATATTACATAGCCACAAACAGACATTAAAATTGGTATACGTATCCTCACTACCAAAAATTTTCATCCTAAAGGAACGGTTCTCAGGCAAAAGTAACGTGATTTTGAATAGGTCGTTCTACTAAATATTAATTTAAAAATTTAGATAAAAAAAAGTTGCTTCTATAAAGAAAAAAATTAGCATACCCTGACATCTTTTGGTGTTGATTTCAAAAGCCCCACTGTGCTTCCTTTCTGCATAAACAAAAATAACAAAACAAATATAGAGGTTATACCAACACATTTATACCCACAGAGATGTGGCATTCTACAACTTAGAAAAAAAGTCTTCAGCTTTATCTTCATCAGTTAAAGAGTATACGTGACCGAGAGAATGAGAGAGAAAGGGAAAGACCTTGTTGGGGAGCAAACGGCCGAAATCCCTAGCTCTGTGCTTCTGATATGAAAAACGCAGAAAAAATTGGAAATTTATAGGAGAAACTATAAACCCTAACAATTTAGCACGAAAAGTCCGAAATGTCCCTCTTCGTTTTAGTTTTCCTAATTTAATAGTAAATTGATTTTTGGATAAAATATGATTTAAATGTTTATGAATATGGTTAAATTTAATCGTAGTTTTTCAAACAATTTTATTGAGGTAATGAAAGCCTATTATTTAACGTGAATAAAATGAATGTTTTTCTAATTTTAATTTTATTCACATTAAATTAATTTCGAATTATTTAACGTGAATAAAATATGTTTAAATTAAACATAAATGTATATTTATATAAAAATATGTATTATGATATGAAAAAATAATTTTACACATTTTTTTATCATACTTAAATAGAGTTTTATTTCTCATTTGGATATTATTTTATGAAGTACTAGATAATAACTTTAGAAATTAAAGTCTGTTTGTTACATTTTTTCATAAAAAGAAATACCTTTTAAAATATTCACTTTTAGAAGTTTTATTTGCTTCGTATTTTTAAAAATTAATTAGAAGCTAAATCTTTTATTAAAATCAAGGACTATTTTAAATAACTTCTCATAAAATTTACTGTTTTAAAGAATTTTTTTAAGGTTGCAAACAAACATCACTCAGCTTCTACTTTTTTAAAAAAATTCTGCAAGGAAATAATCACAATATTATTTACATCACGACTACTTTTTTATTTTTTAAATGTAATAATCTAGCCCTTAAAATTTCTTTTTAAAAATATGTTTAATCCAAGCTTAAGTTCTACTTATAAGTAAAAGTTGAACTAAACATTTATTAATAATAGTCCTTAAATAAAAAAATATTATTTTTCTAAAATAAATTATCAAAATAAGTTACTTGTATAACAGTTAAAAATTCTAGTTTAGACCAATTTGTATTTACTTTTTAAAATATTTTTTTATGTATTTATATGTTTATCTAAACGGTTTCTACAAACTAAAATAAAATTTTTACTTATTTTAAGAAGAAAATTTTATTTTTAAAAAATTATAAAATTGTTTTTTTTATGTTTAACCAATTTGACAATTAGAATATGTTCATTTTTAAGTCATACAAATTTATCATTGGAAATGTAAGTTTAGGAATATAATATTCTGATGTTGAGTATAAATTATAAAAAAATATTTTCATGTATGATTTATTTTTAAGAATTTATTTTATTAATATTTTTTATTCTCATATAAAAGAGAAAAATCTTATATTTTTATGAAAATACAAATTATTTTCTAAAAGCTCCTTTAGGGTAGTTGCCCTTTTTCCTATCACTATTTGTATTTTTATTTTGAAAAACAAGAAAAAAAAAACCATGGACATGGGCACTGCTAATAAAGCCCCCATATGGTCATATCCAACTAACTGTAAGACTTCCAAAATTGAGTTTTCAAATAGAGGGTAATTATGAAAGGAAAAAAAACTCAAAAGAGGAAGTATGTTAGTACAATGATGAGGTATAAATAACAAATTCTTATTCATTTTTTTTCTTTGAAAATTCAATGGGTTGCATCTCATTTACTGGTCGATTCATTTTTTTTAAATGATGGGCTTTATATTCATATTTTGAATTATACTATTTACACCATCTTTTTACTCATTGCACCCCTATGATTTTTTTGGTTGTATTTTTTAATAAAATTACCCTTTTCGAAACCTAGTTTTTGTAATGTATTTTTTAAAAAGTGGTCCACTGTTATTAGGTATGTTATGGAAACCATCTTTCATAATTTATATATAAAAAAAAGAAAGATGAAAATTGAGATGTTAAAGGAAAAAAAAAAAAAAGAAGATGAGAAAGCAAGGTGAAAGGAAAGGGAGGAGGGGCAAACGTGAAGTTAAGGAAAAAATAGGTGAGGGTATAAGGAGAGAAGGAGACTGAGTATGGTGGGAGTAGTTTGGATGTTCCAAATAAGTCTTAAAAATTTGGGAGTGTGAACAATAAAATAGAGTGTAAATAGTAACTCCCTCATATTTTATTGTTATTCTTTATTTTTTGAAAAACTTTGTAAGTTGAGCCATATAAGTGAATATGGTTTAGGCTTGATTTTTTTTTTCTTTAAGATTAATCTCATTTTATAATAAACTATTAATTTGATCTTCAAATTATTACACTCTCTTTTAGATAACCTTTGAATGAATAAAATTATTTAATAATTTTTTAAAATTAAATATCCATTAGTTTAGTATTTTAAATTATTTAAGTTATTATATACGTAAGTATGGGTTTATTAATAGGTATTTTTTTAAGCTTAAATACAATTTTACTTCTTTTATTTTATACAGTGTGTAATTTTGATGTCCTATTTTAAAATAAAGATATTTAATCTTTTTAAGTTAAAAATTTTGTAACTCATAATTTTTGTTCAATCATTAAATTTTGATATGTTTTATTTTTTTTTTATTTGGTTTAATTAAATCTTAAACTTAACATATTCACTTCAAGTACTATAAAAATGATTTAATTAATTAAAATATAAGAAATAAAATAAATAAAGTGTTAGGTATTGACCTCCTTTCTTATATAGAGAAAAACTCAATATTGAAAAGTTTATTAAGTTTCTCACTTTTTTAAGTGGAGATGGATATGAGAAGAGGAACTTTTTACCTTTATTTTGAAAGAGATTTTTTCACGTTAAAAAACTTTGGTATCTTTTACATGATTGTGATTATTTGTTATTGTTATTTATTTGTTGTTGCTCCTCACGAATTCTTGCAAGTTGAGGGGATCTATTTTAGTTGTATATACTATGTGATTGAGTTCTTTATTGTTAGTGTGTTGTTGTTCCCTCAAGACAGTGATATTAGATCTCTTTGTTGGTTTGAGACTATTTGGCTTGCTTGAAGATGAAGACAAATACAAAAATGGTTGTTTTGAATGCCATTAACTATCACTTGTGGAAGGACAAAATGAAAGACTTGTTATTTGTGAAGAAAATGCATCTTCTTGTCTTTGTTACTCAAAAGCTGAATTCTATGACTAATGAAGAGTAAGATTTTGAACATCAACATGTGTGTAGTTTTATTCGGCAATTTTTAGAAAACAATGTTTATAATCACATTGCTAATGAGACACAAGCTAGAGCTTTGCGGGAGATGATTGAGTCCTTGTATGCATCTAAATTAGGGAATAATAAATTGTATTTGTAGAACTATCTAATGAATTTGAGGTACACAAAGAGTTCTTCCATTTCATATCACTTAAATGAATTTCAAGGGCTTTTATATCAATTATCAGGAATGGGTATAAATTTTGATGATGAAATTTTGGGAATATGGCTACTGAACACTTTACACAAGTCTTGGGAGATATTTTGAGTTTTTATTACTATCTTGGGCTTAATGGTGTTGTGTCTTTGCAAACAAAAAAAGAGTGGCACTCTTAATGAAGAGATAAGAAGGAAGGCATATAGTTCTTCATCTCATTCAAAAGTGTTTGTCACTAAAAATAGGGGGAGAAGTCAAAAATAGAAATCGAAGGATGGTAAAAAGAAGAGCAAGAGTAAGTCTAAGTCCAGATACAAGAATGTGGAGTGTTATTATTTTCATAAAATAGGACACATATAGAAGAACTATTTTTTGTGAAAAAAGGAGAATAAGAGCAAGAAGGGTAAGTAGAAAAAGAAGGATCATGATGATGATGATTGTGTTGCTATTGCTACTTGTGGTTATCTTGTTATTCTTCCTAATCATGAGTTACTTAATCTTGTATAAGATCAAAGCATCTGGGTAATTGATAATGGTGCTACACTACATGTTACACCAAGAAAAGAGTTCTTCGTAACTTTACTTTTGATGATTTTGGAGAGTCAAAGATAGGTAATAATGGTGTATCTAAGGTGATAGGTGATAGGTGTTGGTGATGTTTGCCTACAAACCAACATAAAAATGCAATTGTTGCTTAGAGGAGTCAAACATGCTCCTATCATCCATTTTAATTTGATTTCTCTGCAAATGCTTGATGATGGTAGTTATGATAATCACTTTCATTTTGGAAAATGAAAACTCATGAAAGGTAACTTGGTTGTGGCCAAAGGATAGAAATAATCTAAATTGTATTGGACAAAAAGCTTTTATTGCTAAAGATAATGTGAATATAATGGAAATGGAGACATCTTTGTGGGACGAAGGCTTAGTCATATTAGTGAAAAAAGGCTAAATTGTTTACCTAAAAATGATTTTCTTTAGGGGTTAAAAAGTGCAAAATTGGATAAATGATCTTATTGCATGGCTAGTAAGCAAACCAAAGTATCCTTTAAGAAACATCATCTTTCAAGGAAGTTAGAGTTATTTGAATTGATGCATTCTGACATTTGTGATCCATTGAAGGTAAAATCTTTTACTAGTGCAATTTACTTTGTTACATTTATCGATGATTGTTCTAGGAAACTATGGGTTTATGCTTTGCAAAGAAAAGATCAAGTGTTTGAGAAGTTCAAACAATTTCATGCTTTGGTTGAAAGACAGTTAAATAAGAAGTTGAATGCATTTTTGCTAACAATGATGGTGAGTATTGTGGACCCTTTGATGTCTACTGCAAGCAACAAGGTATTGCATATTGGAAGACTTTTCCTAAACTCCTTAGTTGAATGGTTTAGTAAAAAGGATGAACAAGACATTGTTAGAGAGAGTGAGGTGTATGCTCTCAGATGCCAAGTTTCCTAAACATTTATGGGGTGAAGCACTATACATAACGATGCATGTTATTAATCTCACTCCTACAGTTGTCCTTGATAGTGAAGTGTTATACAAAATTTGTTTTGGCAAGAATGTGAGCTGTGATCATTTGCGTGTCTTCGATTGTGAGACATTTGTTCATATTCTAAAGGGTAAAAGATCCAAGTTGGATGCAAAAACAAGACAATAAATCTTTATTGGTTTGGTTAAGATCATTTTGGCTATGGGTTATATGATGTTGTTGAGAAGAAGCTAGTTAGAAGTTGTCATATGTAGTTCGTGGAAGACTAAACCATTGAGGACATTGATAAGGCAGAGAAAACTACACTGGAGAAAGATGGAAATCTTATTAATGTTGATCCTACGCAATTATTTATTCTCAATTTAGATAATGTTGAGGGTAATATTCAACATGGTGAACATCATGATGATGTTGATGATCATTAGTTTAGAGATGAATTAGATGTTCGTATTGATGATGTCCAAGAGAAACGTGAGATGTTAGATGATGAGAATCTTGATAATGCACCTAAACTATCTCAAATTCAACTTAGGAGATTCGATAGAAAAAATAACCTTCTACAAGGTATTCTTCTATGTGACTTTGACTGATGGGAGAGAACTTGAATGTTTTGAAGATGCCTTGGAAAGTGAAGGAAAGCAAGAGTGGTTAGATGCAATACAAGATGAGATGAAATCCTTGCATGATAATCACACTTATGACTTGATGAAATTGCATAAAGGCAAGAGAGCCTTAGAAAACAAGTAGATTTTCAGGGTGAAACATGAGAGTAATTTTGTGTCTCTAAGGTACAAAGCCAAATTAGTAGTGAAAGGTGTTGATTTTCATTAGATTTTCTCACTTGTGAAGATGTTGTCCTTTAGAGTTGTTTTGAGTTTGGCTGGTACTCTTGATTTGCAGGTAGAGCAAATGGACGTGAAAACTGTTTTCTTTCATGGTGATTTAAAAGAAGATATTCACATGAAGCAACCTGATGGTTTTTAGGTTAAAGGCAAGGAAAACTATGTTTGTAGCTTGAGAAAGAACTTACACAGTTTGAAACAAGCTCTAAGACAGTGTTATAAGAAGTTTGAGTCTTTTATGTGTGAAGAAGGCTATAAAAAGACTACTTTTGACCATTGTGTTTTTGTTAAAAAGTTTTTTTATGACAACTTCGTTATCTTGTTATTGTATGTTAATGACATGCTTATTGTTGGAAAAAGTGTTTCCAAGATTGACAAGTTGAATAAACAATTAGACGAGTCATTTGCCATGAAAGACATGGGAGCTACTAAACAATTTCTTAGTATAATAATCATTTATAATAAAGAGAAAAAAAACTTTGGTTGTCACATGAACACCATATTAAAAGGATGTTACAAAGGTTCTAGATGGAAAACATTAAGGCAGTGAGTACTCCTCTTGCAAATTATTTTAAATTGAGTGTTAAATAGTGTTTTTCAATTGAAGTTGAAAAGTTAGACATGAAGAGAGTTCCTTATGTATTTGTGATAGGTAGTTTGATGTATGCAATGATGTGCACAATATTAGATATTGCACATGATGTTGGTACAATAAGTAGATTCTTGTGAAACTAAGGTATAGAACATTGAGATGTCATGAAATGGATTTTGAGGTATCTTTATGGTAATGTTGATGTGAAACTTTGTTTTAAAGGTGATAAGTTTACTTTGATGGGTTACTTAGATTCATATTTGGTTGAAGACATTAATTTCAAAAATTCCAGTTTGGCTATTTGATTAAGTTTGTAGGGGGAGTTGTGACTTGTCAATCAAAGCTATAGAAGTGTGTGACATTGTCTATTACAAAGGGAGATTTTATTGTCATTTCTAAAGCATGCAAGGAGTTGTTATGGGTTAAGAAGTTCTTGCAGGAGCTTGATTTTGTGCAAGACAAATATTCATTATTTGTTGATAGTCAAAGTGTTACCCATTTTGCTAATAATCCAACTTTCCATTCAAGGTTCAAACATGTAAGGTATCATTGGATACGTGGTATACTAAGTTGTTGGAGTTGGTTAAAATTCATATTGATGATAATGATGCCGATATGATGACTAAAACATTACTAAGAGGAAAGTTTGAATCTTGTTGTGTGATTGTCAGTTTGACAGTTATCTCCACATAGTTGCGAAGGGAAGATATGTTAGGTATTGGACTCTCTTCCTAGGTGGAGAAAAGTCCAATATTAAAAAATCCACTAAGTTTCTCACTTATTTAATTGGAAAGGGATATAAGAAAAGGGGAGAGAGGTACTTATGTCTAAAACAAAAGAGAACATCAATAATCTAAGAGAAAGAAAAAGAAAAAGTAATTTTCACTTATACACAAAACCGTCACGTAAAATCGTAATTGTAGATTCGTTCATTGTTGGATCGGGTCTAAAATTTTTATAATAGGTTTATAACATTTGTTCTTTATTCTGAACGGTTAGATTGTGAAAACGAGATCTAAGTTGTAAGCTACTTAGTTCGTAGAATAGCTATATTCTTTGAGGTTTTTCATCTTCTTGGTTTTCTATTTGTAATCTTTATAGCCTTGTTACTCGTTTGACTGTTAACACTCTTTTGCATACTTGATTAAAACTCTTTTGTATCCTTATTAATCATAGTAGAGTTATTT
The DNA here is from genome assembly GCA_026544285.1 of Pachyrhizus erosus. Lineage (NCBI taxonomy): Eukaryota > Viridiplantae > Streptophyta > Magnoliopsida > Fabales > Fabaceae > Pachyrhizus > Pachyrhizus erosus. The sequence goes on from JAMLFT010009961.1 coordinate 11,875, forward strand.
TTCTAGTTTAGAAGACTCGTTGTTTTTTATCCTTATTTTGAGAGGGTTTTCTACATTAAAAATATTTGGTATGTTTAATGTGATTGTGGTGATTTGTTAATGTTATTTATCTGTTGTTGCTTCTCACAGATTCTTGCAAATTGAAAGGATCTATTTTCACTTCATTTACTTTGTGATTGAGTTTTTTTTATTATTATTGTATTATTGTCCCCTCATTATAAAGGGAAGGACTTAACCACCTTATCAAGTTCTTGGATGAAGAAACGGTTAAAATTTATCTATAAGGCAATTTCATCATATCTCACCCTTTTTTATCTTTATAAAATAAAAAGATATGTATATATATATATATATATATATAAAGCTTTTATATGAGTTTTTC
>JAMLFT010009962.1:0-12232 GCA_026544285.1 Pachyrhizus erosus
ATTTTAAATTTAAATAAGTTGTAGTTCATAAAAACTTCATAAAACAAAAAGCTAAACTATATTATATGTATAGCAAAAAAAATTAAAGAAACCAATTAAGAATATTTATGTTTACTGTAATTTATAAAGAAAGAGAAACTACTTTAAATTATGATATTTCATATATATTGCATCTAAAAAAGTGTTATTTACGCTTGTTAATTAAAATAATAAAACTTTTATAACAATATTCAACCCATGACAATCTGTTTTGTTTTAAAAAAATCACAAAACATAAAAAAAAAATCCCAGAGAGCATTAATGATTGGTTGTTACGAAAAAAAACATTTCCTTTTTTTGTTTTGAATAAAAAACACTCTTATTGACTAGTAATGTTTTAAAAAAGCATTAATTAATATAATAAATAAGCAAGTTTTGAAATTATATTAAACGCATATTAAAAATTAAGTGTATTAATAATTCTTTATTTTTAATATTTTAATTAGTATCTCTCGAGGATGGACACTGATTAGTATTTAAAAAATAATAATTATAGATTTGTACTTAATTTAATAATTTGATTCGACCTCCTCATGTGTAGCACTTGATGTTTCTCCGGTACTATTCTCTCCGTGGTCACCATTATTGATCCAACACATCACATCCACCGTCAACTTTATCACTTTTTGTGATTTCAGAGAATCCATTTTGCACCTCTTTCTTTGTAACATGTACACCTCTTCCATTCTCAACCTCTAACTCCACGGTTTAGCTTTGTGGTGTTTCTGTGCATCCTCGTGTCATTAAGTTCTATGAAATGCTGCAACCACCGCACACTTTGGAATGTCTCTGCCCTTTAATGTAAAAAGCTGTTTTGAGGTGAAGAATCTCAAAGATTGAACTGTCCACAACTAGTTCTTTGCTAACATGGAATGTTCATAGAAAACTCTGCATCACCATGATTACCTACACTTTTATTCTTCTAAATGTTGTTTACATATTCACTTGTTTATAGTTTATATCTACACTCCAAAGGATAGTTTCTCTCTTCTTTAGAAGTGTTGAAATTTCTTCTTCATTTTCTCTTGTTTGGCTTCAATATCTTGAGCACAGAAGCGTGTCCAGCCAGCAAAAGAGTTGAATTGTAGTAATGCTTTAACAAATCCCCTTTTTAGATTAAGATCACCGAGACCAGCGCGTAGAGTTGAATCATGTTATAACAAAGCATTGTTGATAATTTTAAGTTATGGATGCGGGGGAGATACGTGGAAACTGCAAAATTGATGCCCCAGCTGTTGGAAGATAGTCTGTCATTAGTTGTAACAAATTCTCTATTATTGATGCCATGATAATTTAGTGGTGAATTTGAATAAATATAGTTTGTGAATAAATTGATTTTGCTGAACAGAGTGACATTATAAATTTATGGTGTCGTTTTGCAGATTTGAAGAGTCGATTGTTGTATGTTATTATCTGAAGCTGAAGAATGGAGAGAGACAGACTCAAAAAGCTATAGAAGTTTACAAAATTAAGAAATCTGACTCTGAGAAAGAGGCGCGAGTTTGACTACAAGTCGTGTTCTCATTGTCTTTAATCTTTCATTTTCGATCTGGCTGGCTTTTCCTGTATACATGCGTACATCAGATTTGCTGGAATACTTTTCTATTTAGTAAGTAATATGTTCTGATAGGATATATGGATTTACACGTTATAAAGTCCAGTTTGAGGATGCAGGACTCATTCCTTTTCTCTACGTCTCTTTGGTTTTGGCTAAGACCCTCTTCTCGTAGTCAGCCAGTGACTTAATTCTTTAGGCTCCAGTAAGATAATTTATGAGACCTGTTGAACTTGCATTGAAGCTTCAATTAAAATTTTGATCTTGATTGATTGTTAACTTGTTTGTTTTTATTGCAATTTATTTGCACAAAATGCTATCTATGAATGTTTGGAAGGCACAGTGTTATCTCTTGTATACTAAACACAAACCAGTAAATATTGCCCTTCTTGTATTGCGTTTGATATATAATATAACCATTCGTGTGCCTTTACCCAATAGGAAAATGTTCATGGCATGGTGCTACTGTGCTAATCCTTCAATTATGTTTAATATGATCATAATAACACTCACTATTGTTATTTGCAAAGCTAACACTCAACAAGATACTGGTTATAATTGAGAATGGATATCTTGCTGCTCTTTGGGTGGTATGTTTTTATTTTGTGGGCAGTCTTGATTGTACCTTTTTGAAAGGTTTAGTTTGTATGAGTATGAAGCTTCATTGCTTGCTAAATTCATACTTTTGCTCTCTTTAGTTACATTGTTACTCACTTCTTGTCTGTGTCGATATGTTGGTCGTAACTTGGGAGAGATTCATATGTTCACAGGTTTTCAACCCCTAATTACAAGTTCTTTATCAACATGAATACAAGATTATTAAGGAAATCACTTGCTTCATATAAGGATAAGTCTTTCTATAAATATGAAGCCATTGGATTCTTAGCCTTTGTCTCATATACCTCTAGTTTAACATATTTTCTCATAATTAACTGTAAAGTTATGCCACAGAAGCTTTTGCAAAGGAACATTTGTAGAATATCTGTTATGACTTTGTATGATTGATCATAGGTATATCCTTAGCTACAATGCTGGTGTATCTTATATCTTTAGCTATTTTTTTCACCAAACATAGTCTTGTAGATTCCAGATATGGGGTGATTGTTAATGAATTTGTTGTATTTGTCTTAATCTCTGTCTTGATTTTCTTGTTGCCATCTGTGATTGTTATGTTGGTAGTTTTTGTATTTCAAATCTCAACCTTTTAATGCTCTAGATGTTCTCCAAGTTTCCAATTATCCAACATGATGCTTAGGATGTGAAGCTTCATCCATAATATGTTTGTTGCACATATGGTCAGATTTTGTGACCGTATTTTTATCTGGGTAGTTAGAGAGCAATTGTCCAACACAGTAGGTGGCCACTAAAAGAAGTCAACCACATCATGGTTTTGTTTCCCGCGACTCCCACCCATGATTATGGTCAGTAGTGTGGAAAATCACGGCCATTATGGTGTACAAGGACAAAAACCCTTCTTTGCCACCAATTTCTTAGTTTTCCAACTTAATTCTTTTTATATATTTCTGTGATTTCTCCTCTCTTTCTTTCATTAGAAGACCTTCTATAGAGTTTGAAACCTTTAATTAGATGCAAACAGTGAGTCAACCCTTGACTCACTGCTCACTGTGTCCTTTAGTGATTTGCTCATTGATGCATGTCCAGGTTTCTCTGTTCACACAGGTCTTATGAATTGCTCAGTTCAGACTTCGGATTCAACCTGGTCTTTGTTCCTTTTTCGTTTGTGTTCTAACCGCTCATTGCTCCTCATTGTTTTCACTTCTCTCTTTTTATTGTTAATTATGAATGTCTTTAAGTTTAATCAATTTTTATTTTATATTTTTATCTTAGTTATCTGGTATCTATATTCTTCAATATAATGGCTATCCCACTAAAGATTGGGGTTAGCTGCACTGCACAACTGTTTAGGATAGATAACTATGATCCTTATCCTGGTTTAATTATCAGAGTCTTCATGATAATTGGATATTTGCGATACCTAGTCATAATTTCTGGCATATGCCCCTTTCTTCCTCTTTTAGACCTTTGTGATGTATGGTTGAGGTTGATTCTCGTCACATCCTTTTGAATGGCAGTAGGTTAGTTTGGTAATTTGACATCACCATTACATGTTTTAAATTTGTGAAAATTGATTATTTCACCTACTTCTAGTACCATAATTTTGTTCTCATTTGCTCAGATGTGGCCTTGCCAAGATACACATTGTAGCTCAATAGAATTTCTCCATATTTAATGAAAATCATGATTACTTCAATTTGGAAGACAAGGATATTTGGGGTGATTTGATTAGATCATTAAGGCAAACTAGTAGCAAATTGTGCAGCTATTCTAATTTTGATTTTGTTTTCTTAGATTGGCTAGTTGAAGGATAATGGTGTGATTAATAAGTTGGAGATGGATAATGAGGTAGAGAGAGATTTTAGTTCCAATGGTGAGTAGATTACTAATTTAAGATTCTTCCTTGAGATGTCTTCGTGTCCTTTGGAGTGGTGTCTTTTGGCTACTTAAAATGGTGGGATTGGAGAGACCGTTCAAAAAAGAGGTGAGGATAAATATTTAGTGTCTTGATAGCCAGAAATTATAATCCTTGGGCATTTGGATTAAAGTGAGGGTGTTTATTTTTTAGATTTCATATCTATTTATTATATATAAATATAAATTGAGGCACTAATTAAAAGACTGACATGTCAACATCTCAAATTTTGCCTTACATGGCAGTCTAAATGTAGTTATAAAACATAAATCATAATTGATGTTTTATAATGGAGGATAAATCATTGTGGACATAATAAAATAATTTATTCAATTATTACGATATTTTAATATGCATTAGTAAAAAGTAAAAGTAATATATATATATATAATTTAGCTAGAAGTACTCAAAGAATCGAACATATTTCGCAACATGAGTACTCTTTTGAATTGTCCATTCTTCCTTGACTAATGGGCACTAATGGTTGATCTTATAGAAGCGAAATGCATTTTTATGCAAATGTCTCTTGTAGCTTCTCCTGGGAAATTGAGAGATCACCATCATTGCATGCATAACGTAAAACAATAAAACAACATCTCTAGACTTCTTTGTACCTGTGAAAGCTAAACTTATGAGAATAGAGGTGTAAAATTTCACGAGTGAAAGCAACAAAAAATTATTTGTTGCACAGGTAAGAGTTACAATAATACTGTAAATTTAAGACATGAAACATAAATTTGTTGACTTCATTTTAAGTGTTTGGACTCCAACTCTCCAAATAACGAGCTCAAAAATATGTAGAAGGCACATGAGTTGAAAGCATAAGCATACGCGCATATAACTAGGAAAAAAACCATAGACATAGAGGAATAATTTGTAAAATAAATAGCATAATAAAAATCACATATTTTATATGAATTTAGAACATCAATAAAATTTATTTATTAAAAATATAAACAAGAGTGATGAAAATTATATATACATTTTACAACCCTCTAAATCTCAAAAGTCTTATTTGTCCCAAATTTAACGAGACAAACTTAGAGAGCAATTGTATATCATGATAACAAAAGGAACCTAATCACATTATTTATTAACTTTAAGCATCTTTCATTATAGGCCTAGTGATTAGAGTCAAATTGTCTCTCACACAAATTAGTATTACGTATCCAAAGTCTATTACTATTAATCACATTATTAGTTGGTTCAAGTATCTTCAAATGGATTGTTAGATTAGCTTGTTTTTGACAAACAAAATGTTATAATTAATTACAACTCACAATAGTTTTATAAGAAACATCTATCGTAATTTAGTATAATTGGTTAAGGTTAGAAAATAACTCTAGCTTGTCTTCTTCACAAATTGAGCAATACTCCATTTGCTAAAAAGATGAATTTATTAATACATGTCATTCTTACACTTTTTTATCCAACAAACTATCGAGTGTATTATAAAAGTTATTAGTTTCACATTATTATAAAATAGCTAGACATAATGTTTATTTGGTTTTCCATAACTCTAGTGATTATGTTTATCTAAGCAATGTCATAACATCAATATAAACATAAAGACCCATATTGACATAATGAGATAATATATCAAATGAAGAACCAAGTTACCCACCAATTAGTTTTCACATTACCATAAACAAGAATATATTAGTACACAATTGTTGTTGATAAGTCATAAATTATAACTAATTGAGCACGACTCAAGTGATAAGTGATTATTTGTTCATCAATAACCAATAAATTTCTACTTTTTTAATTTTTGGTTTTTCAAATTAATGAACAATGAAGTACTCAGGTGTAAATATCAAGGCACATAAAAAGAATAAGATACACTTCAAGACGGAATAATGTACAAGAGAAGAAAAACATTAACAACCACAACAAAACACTTAAGCATGATTTTTAAATTTGGGTGTATAATGGATGTTAACCAACCAAAGTAGATCTCAAGAAATGAATAACCATCAATGTTGAGTATTTCCATTTCATCAACCCTTATTTATGAGACACGAGCTAAGGTGGGAAACCTCATCATGTCTTCTACCATGAAAAATACCTTTGGTATTATTGAGTTTTTTTCAATTTTAAATCAATCATCTAGATCTTTTTGTCTTTTGTCTTTTTCTTATTCTTTTTTCCTTTTTCTTTCTTGCTTTCTTGAATTGCCCTTTGATCCCCCCTTCTCTCTCATTCTTTCTTTCCCCTTTCTTTCTCACTTACTTTGTCTATTCTCCTTCTCATTCCTTTGAACCTAGATAGTTGAAGGTCATCGTTGAACACCAAACTTTCCACCATAGTCCAAAATCTTTGATAATGTCACATTACTTAATTGTTTAATTTGTTCGCGAAGCCATTAGCAAAGGTGTTATTCACTAATATGTTAGAAGACCTTTGAATTGAAGCATGCTTCGCTTACTTTTACCATTTTTAGCAACCACAAATGGTGTCGACACTATGGCCTCCTTGAATCCATCGAAGTGGCTTGAGATCTAATGGATGTGAAGATGATTTTGATGTCTACACAAAAATTGATTGTGTTTTTTCTCTAAATGTTTGTGTGTCTGAGTGTATATAATATGAAACTTATATTATTCAATTTCAATCATTGATTACCATTCTTAGAGCTTTTGGACCAAATTTTATGTTATTAATGGGGTTTTAATGGCAAATTTGCAATGCTAGTGTATTGTGTTTATATAGGTGAGTGCAAATCTAGAGAAGAAGTAAAAATAAAACAAAAAAAAAAGTGAAAAGAGAAAGGGAATAGGGGACATCAAAAATCATCTCTAGTGGCAGAGTATGATAAATCTAACTAAGAAGGATCTTGTTTGAATAAGAAAGGTTAAAGTTAAATAAGGAAAGTAAGAAAGAAAAAGATAAAAAAAAATAAACACAAAAGACAAAAACTTATAGATCATTGATTTAAAATTGAAAAAAAAATCCAATAGTGTCAAAGTTATTTCCTATAATATGAGATATGATGGGTTTCCCACCTTGACATGCATCTACTTCTAAAATAACAATTAAGAGAAAATGTATGTAAATAATAAGTTCCTTGGTTTTATCCTTTAAATTATCTCCATATGTGGCAATAATTTGAGTATGTTCCAACTTTTGCTTCTTCTATGTTATGTTTCATAACCTCAAAAGTCTTCTTCTTATTAAGTAATTCTTCAAAAGCATCAAGAAGCATAAGGTCATTTATCTTACTCTTTTTTTATAAAAAGGATATTTTTGCACCAAAACTCTCAAGAATACCTTATAAGATATTTAATTATATTTTGATATATAATTATATCATCTCAAATTCTTTTTCAATACTTCTTTGAGACAATAGGTTTTAGACAATTTATTATACCTAGTTTAGGAATGGCTTAAATTGTAAGCTTATCTTACTTCTCAACTTCTATTATTCCAATAGCCTAAAGTTTCTCATCAACTACCACTCTTTCAAAGGTGTCAACCATTAAGTTATCAATCAATTAAGTGAATTACTTTTTGTATTTAGCTTTAACTAACCTTTTTCCTTTTTCTACTTAAGACTTTAAGAGTGCACTTCTTAGAAGGTTTATTAAAAATTGGTACATCTTTTAGTTCTAACATTGTTTCCATATAAATTGGTGTTACATCTTTCATTTAATTAGTATCTTTAGTTTTCGCAATAACCTTCATAATACTAATAACAACTTTTGCATAAAATATTTTCTCTTTTTTTGTCATGGCTTTCTTCTTAAAAGATTTTTTTTTTCAAAAGCTTTAGAAAATGCATTATTTTTCTTCCTTCTTTAATTTATGTTCTCTTTGTTAAAAAATAACTATCAATATTTTAGTCTTATTAATTCCAAACTCGTAATGATAATGTTAACTTATCCAAAATAGACATATTTTTTCATTATTCTTCTCTCCATGAAGAGAAACATCACATGCCTTGAATATCTTGGTCAAGACCATTACATATGGTAAAATTTCATAATTTCTTATTGGGGCTTATCCGTACCACTATGCATTGCAAAAATTTAACTTTAGCTTCTTCTTATTAAATAGGGAATAAATGATTAATAATTATTGATCATAAATATCCATTTTCCAAGGAGAAAAGTGATAAATAAGATTCTTGTTATGGAGATCAACTTATTTGATTCAGATTCTTTGAACTAGTCTTATGACTTTTTTCGTCATTTCTTTTTTGATTACACATAAAATAGATAACTTGAATGATGTTTTGCCCAAAAATTAAACCAAGTTGATAAATTACATTTTAAGTTAGAACTTGAAGTTGTAGATGAATGGTGTGGTGAGGTAAGGAAACATGGGGTGTGTGGTTGTGAAAGTAGTGAGAGTTAGTAATGCTTGTTATAGGTTACTTAGATAAATGAAAGGAATAAGAAGAATAAAATTGTGTCATAGAAGCAATATTAAGGTCAGTGAGTCAAGAAAAAAAATTTGAATAATGGAAGAGTTTATAAACTTCAAATTTGGGAATATTAATCAATATGTGTTTTTTTGAGTATAAGAGATTGCAAACTAGAATTTAGAAGGTGGATTACATCAAAATTAGAAGAAATTGACCATCGAAGATATGAAAAATATGTTGAACAAAATAATGTCACATAGCATGACTTGAGATGATTCATATAACATTAAGAACTAAAATTACTCAACTTTGAATGATATTAATGATTAAAATTACACAATTTAGAATAAAGAGAGATAAAATAATAGAAAAAAATTATAACCAAAAGCAAAATGTTTTGTTGAGATTATAAGTTTATTTAGACTTGATTATAATATACAAAATTACAACTAATTGAACATCATACCAACTTTTGTCGTACTTTACTTTTTACTTGTATTTTTTATTTAAAGATTTGAACTTAAGAATTTATCTTAGGATTGATTAATTATGTGGTTACCATTTTTCCTTAAAAAAGGAAAAATTTTATAAAAAAATTTGTTAAATAGATGAATAGCATGTGTGGCAAATATGTTACAAAGTTAGAAAGTCATGCTAAAAGAATAAAAAATGCACAAACAATGTTTAATAATTTAAGTAAAAACTCACATGACAACCTAGTTGCAAGTCAAGTTAATAAACAAATAAAATTCACATCCAATGTGTCTTTCATATCACTCATCGAAGTGCTATCAAAATCATTAGTTTGTCCAAAAATATTTTTAATATTGGTTCTACTCAGGTCATATTTTCAAGAACACAATTAATTGATTTTTAGGTTTTAATTCAAAATTGGAGGGGTTGGATTTAAGTTTAAGCACAAACAAATTAAGTTTGAAAATAGATTTAAGAAACAATCCAATGACACATTGCTTTGGTATATTATCATGATTCTAAAAAGATAAAAATGAATTCATGAACATGCAATAAATTCAAAATTATGACATTATAATTTCAAATTCATTCATCAAAATTAAAAATACAATCACGTTTTTAATTTAGATGAATCCAAACATGATTTTAGATTAACGCAAAAAATTAATTAATTATAGTGTAACCGTAATTCTAATTCAATTTTTCAAATCAAAATATAATCATGCATCTATTTAGAAAATTAGAAAGAGAGAAAACATGATTCATAAATTTGAGTATTAAGCACATTATAACTCAAATTTACCTCGGCATAGGAATCCTTAGATTAAGATGTGACTAATTTTTCATGAATATCATCGTAGCAAACTCATTAATGTAAAATGAAAATGACAAAATGAAGGAATGAGAAAAACAAAATTTGAGAGAGAAAGGTAGTTGAAAGGGTAAATTGAATTTTTATTTTTACTAAAATTGTATCAAAAGTTGCATATTCTTTATTACAAATTCAAATGTATTTAAAAGTCTAAACAACTAACTAATAACTAATAATTAACTACTAACTACTTACAACTAACAAATAAATATTAGCTAACACACATGTGAACAAACATACAAATGTCAAAACAAATCCTAATTACAAAATTAAGTCAAAAACATAAATATGAATCTTCAAGCATAGATGGTAACTTGTAGCTAAATTTGGACCCTTTTAATAAACTATACAAAACTAACAAAGTTAGACATTTGGGTTCAATATCACAAAAAACAAATTAAAAAGATAAAATTTTCTCAAGAGTATGTTAAATCCATGTAAAATGAAACATTAATGAATATAAAAATAATGTTCAATCAGTCTCTTAGCATTTCATTGCAAGAGAATCATATGACAAGCTTCACTAATTACTTATGACAATATTAAGAATTTGTCCACCGACGTGTTAATAAGATATTTTTAGCAAGAGTTTTGTCATCCACTTTATCATTGAAATGAACTCTAGTATCATTAGCTTGGAGTTTGATTATAACACGTGACTTTATAAATAAATCATCAAATCCAAAATACAAACTAATGTAGAAAATAAAAAAAAGACTTATAAATTTTAAATTTACAACCTTATAAATAAATGTATAAACTTACTAATGATAGAAACTAATATACAATTCTTTGCGCTTACAATATTTTATTTATAAAAACTAGAGTCTAAACAAGTTGGAAACCAACATTGAATCTATATAACTACAATTTGTTGTAAATTTTATTCCCATATAAGTTCCACTCGCAAATAAACCTGCAAAAAAAATTGAATAGTGAATAGGAGTGATAATAGGTTCAATTCAACTACCAATTATAAACAATCCAAAGAAAAATAATATTTAAATAATCAAGTTAAGATAAAAGATAGTTTAACTAAAGATGATAAATAAGTCTATTTGTTCATTTAAAAGATATAATTATACATTAAATAAAGAAATGTCCATACAAATATAAAATGTGGATTGATTTTCATGTCCAAAAAATTTTGTGTACAGGCATATGAAACAAAAAATTTGGAGAAAATTTTTATAATTCTTTATATTATGTATTTCCTCCTTCTAAAGTAAGATCACTAGCATGTATGTACCAATAGAATCAACTTAGTGATATAGAGTTTAAATAATTTTCATAAGATTCTAAGTTTAAATATTAATATCTATTATTACACAAAAAAAAATTAACTAGCATGCATGGGCATTTTTTATATTTAAATAAAAGAAAAATGATATAATTGCAACGGAACAAGTGCTAAAAAAATATATATGGTCAACGCTTACCTGTTTGCCATTTCATATTGTTTTAACATGCAAGAGTCAATGTCAACCTTGACTTTTCTTTGAACCCCTTTTGCTTGCAGAATTTGCCATATTGCCCAAATAATTGCTCGTGCTATCATGTTCTTTCTTAGAATCATTCCTAGAGCTACCAGAATCTGCCTTGTTGCCCAAATAATTACTTATGTTATCATGCTCTTTTTCAGAATCATTCCTAGAGCCAACGACAAAGTTTGAGAAAAAAAATAGTTATTAAAATAATTATGATTATGAAATAATATATATTAATTTTTACCTTATAAATTTTACACTTAAAAATAATTTTTTTTAATTCTTATGTAAACACTTTATGATCTCTTTTGATTTCTAAAATTATACAAATTTTATCTTTTAGTCATTGTTATTTATAGAAGTAGAGATTAAAATGGATCCAAAAGTATTTGTATAAGGATTAAAATAGATTATTTTTTAAGTGTAGAGACTAGAAGATAAAGTTTGTACAACTATAAAAACTAAATAAAATATAATAATTTTAACTATATTATTTCTTATGAGTAATTATAAGTAATCTTATATATTTTTTAGTTCCCATAAAATGAGAGAGTTTAAATTTTGGTATTTGCAAAAAATAAAATGATTTTTATCCTTAAACAATATAAAATAATTTTTTTTTACCTCTATTAATTACTTATATATTTAACGAAAATCAAGTGATCATCACATGTAACACTCACTAGTCTTTGTAATACTATGTCATCATGTGATGTCTATAATTTTTTTAAATCTCTAAAATAAATATTATTTATCTAATTTAAAATTAATATTAAAGACTAAAAATAGTAATTTTTAATTTTAAAATGATGAAAATCAAATAAATTATTTTTACATGAACCAAAACCAAAATGCATTCATCTTGCAGGACAAAAATAATATTAATTTCAATTTCTAGAGAGATGAAAAATAAATATTTTTTTACAGATAAAAATAAAAAAAAACTCTA
>JAMLFT010009963.1:0-12256 GCA_026544285.1 Pachyrhizus erosus
AATTGTAAAGATGTAGAAAAAATTAAATAAACATTATTTCTTAAACTTATTTAATTATAAATAATACGTAAAAAAATTCACATAAATAAATAGGATTCTTTATAAATGAAGATATATATATTTCTTTATTTGTCTGAAATATATTTTTTAATCAATTATAAGATTAAAAAAGAAGATTTTATCATGTAAGTATATATCACGTGTCAACATCACATCGATTCCTTTTCTGCTAAAATGTCACTAAACTTTTCTTTATTTTTTAAAATACATATTTGTAATAATTAAAGTGATTATAATGTGTATATAATAAATAATTAAATAATACAATTCTTATATTTTATTTTTAATGCATTAAAATAAATAATTATAGTAATGATATAATTGATGTGATTATTAATTAAGATAATTATTTAATTATAAAATATTAATTACATCAATTGATTATGATTTAAACATTCCAGATAATAATATAATTATTTTGTTTAAAATTAATAAATAATAATAATAAAATAATTTGATTCAAATTTATAGTATGTTGAAAGTTAAATTAGGAAACCTTGTGAGATTTATGTCAAACAAATGTATCTCAATTTTTTTCTCATGAAAATACAAAGATTAAGAATCATAATAATCAAGGTGATTATCTATTAAGCTAATTACATAATTATGAAATAATTGATTATATTAATAAATCATAACTGAAACACTCTTACTAATAATAAAGTATATAATTATATTCAAATTAATTAGGAATACTTATATATGCATTGAATCAAATTTATGAAAAATTTAAATTAAAAAATACTGCCAGATTTATTTAGATAAATGTAAATGATATATTTTGTTTGCCACAAAAATAAAATAATGTATATTATACTAATTAAACTAATTAAAAAGATTTAATTATTGTAGTTAATTATAATTTGAAGATTCTAATTGGTAATATAATTACATATTCTAATTAAAGTTAGTCAATAACACTAATACATATTTTGATTCAAATTTATATAAAAAAAATTAAATTAAGAAATCTTATGAGATTTAAGCAAATACATCTTGAAATTTGTTGCAAAAATATACACAATTTTGTTTTAATTCTTGAAAAGGCACTAATTATATTAAGTAAATAATTATAATAAATATGATTTTGTTACTTTAAGCATTAAAATTGATAATACAAAAATATTTTGATTTAATTGATTTAATTTATATGATTATTTAATTATGGTAAGTAATCATGATTTAAAATATTAACTAATATTATAATTATTTATTTTAATTTAAATTAATTAATAACATCAATATGTATTTTAATTCAAATTTAATTTTCTTCTAAATAAAGTTTCTTCTTTATTGTAAGAATTTGAAAAAGATAATAGTAATAATTATGATGACGATAACGATGATTATGATGGTAATGATATGCGATGATCATAATAATAATAATAATAACGATAGTAACAACTATTATAATGATATATGTGATGATCATAAACGATAATAACAATAATGCTGATTGATTAATTGAAATATTTTAAGATGTAAAAACAAAAATTTTTAATATATGATTTTTGTTTCACATATCTTTTAGAGATTTAATGACTATTATATTTTAATTTTAATTTTTAAATATTTTAATTTTAATAATTTATTATTATTAATCTTGAATTATTGATATTAATTGTTTTCATGTTCTCATGTAGCTCGTATTTTCAATGGAGTTGTTGACACATCAACTGCAAACCAAATCATTGTATTTTGAGCTCTTTGATAAACCAACAAAACAAACCTGGAACACTAACATAACAAGCGAGAGCATTTATTTGCCATGCACAAAAGGAAGTTACATGGCATGTCAATCAACTGATACATAGCAAAATTTTTATTTGAAACTGAAAACTTCATTATAATCTAACTAATAGAGATTCCACAAAGTGCATCTCAAGTCAGTTAATTTTAAAAGTTCAACACACGGATGATGCTTAGAAACCTTTCCATGGTGAAGCAGGAGGCAGACTTTCATATAGGAATGAGAAGATCAAAGTCAGAGCCCGTGCTGGTTGCCAGCTTGGAACCAGATGTCCTGCTCCTCTTACTGTAACAAATGTCACTCCATTGTATTTAACAACATATCCTCCAACCTATGATTATGAGAAGTTGGTCATGTTTAAAAAATTAATTGGTCTAGGAAAAAACTTTGTAATTCAGTATGGACATAATTTGTGGTCACGATTGTAGATACTGTTCTGTCACAATACTTGATATTGCAAAATTTATGAACAAATGCGGTTTGCTGCTGTCTGTTTGGCAACCCCAAAAAACCAAACCGTATGTTCTGCAACCTCAATGAATTCTTTTAAGAGTCGATGTTCTAACCATGCACAGTCAACAGTGTTTTATTGTGACCGAGAAAGGTTGTGTTGAAGGCAATACTCAAATCTTTTTAACTATTCTTTGCTGAATGAAAGACTGTTAAATGGAGTGATGTAATATAGAAGTATTAAAAGATTAATTTCAGTACCTCATTTCCTGAATACCAAGGACGCCAAGGAACCTGGATAGGGAGCTTGAGGGTGTTGATTGAATATCTGGAAGATGTGACTGGCACCACTGAATCAGTATCACCACTGTAGAGAACACATCATCCAAATTTTAGTACTTGGGATACATAAACAAAGTTCAAACCTCATTATTCTACAAGAGTGAGAGATTTACTTGAATTGAAAAACATGGTTATGGGTAGGGTAGTGGAGCTTTGTCATTGCAAAAGGATTTCCAAGGAAATCAAAATAGGTAAGACTTCCTACAGGCTAATTAAAAAACAGAAAAAATAGATAACTATTCAAGGGTACATTTTATTTTGTTTAGTGTGTATATTGTAGTTCTGTCATTATATATCATGGTTCTAGTACTTGTCATAGCATCTTTTAATTATACTTTTGTGAAATTGAACTTGCCTGTATATCCACAATCCAATGCCACTGTCGATGAGATAATGGATGACAGGTAAGATGGTAGCTGGGCTGTCGTTCCAGTTTATTAAATCACTGTAAATTTTGCAAAATATGATATATATGCTTGGTTAGCAATTAACATATAGTAGTGTTTGATTTGAGAAATAATTACAAAAATGTTCCATTTTATTTTTACTATACTTCCTGTCTTTAAATGTTTATATAGGAAATTGCACAGATAAGATTGAGTTGTTTTTACTATTTTCTATGTAATTGTTTGAAAACAGGAAATATAGTAAAAATAAGGTGATATTTTTATAATTGTATAGGTTTGTAATTTCCCTAGTTATTGTAAATTACCTGCAGTGCGTCCAGTTTGTGGGTTTTGCATGCAGAGCTAGTTGGACCTCTGGCCTATTTAGATAGGCTTCCCCATAGTAATCAGAACACGGGTCAAAATCATATACCTAAAATTAAGTGTCAGAGGGCATTGAAAATTTCTTGCAAAATGCATAACTGAGGTTGAATTGGATCCCTAAACATTTTTATCATACTAGTTGAAATTAATGAACTGCTTTCGTAAGGAGGTCTTCTTGGTAATTTCTATGATGTTGCATTGCTTTTGTTTCGCACTTAAAACATGATTTTTTTACATAGCCTGTTTCTAACGAGAATTCGTGATTCTTCTAACATGTTATACCAATTTGATCCGAAAAATAAGATGTAATCAGTTTTATAACACAAGAAAAACGAAAGAGATGGAGAAGAAAAGGAGAATGCTTTCTATAATCTTCTCGTTTTGGATCAAAACTGGTGTTACTATTAAAATAAATGAACTTCATATCTTTGCACAATTTTGAATTATTTTGCCCTTTATGCAACGATGATGCACACCGGGATATAGGAGTTTTACTTACAGAACCAGTTGATCCATTTTTGAGAGAAGAGTCATGACAGAGTGGTGCATAGATGTTATAATAGTCTATGTTTCCAATCTCATTAGAGGCCGTTCTTGTTGCATTGGCACATATAGCCGAAGTGTTTTCAGAAGTGAAATCACAGTACTTCTCAATCAATTCATGTGTTTGATCTGAGTTCAAAGCATGAGTCCATAAGAAATCAACTATCCCCTTTGAACATGTAACATCATCAATCCAAGCATTCCCTATCTGAAATATTCAGTACAAATCCAGGAGTTAGAAAAGATGAGATGGTAAGTGGTGTATGATATCACATAGGCATTCCTTGCAGTAGGAGTCTTAGAACATACAGCAATGCCTTTGAGGTTAATATTTTGTTGACTGAATTTATTGTTCACCAAAATAGTGTAGCCAAGCTGAGGCACATAATGGCCAGCATAGCTCTCTCCAGTGATGTAAAAATCGCGGGTTTTGTACTCTGGAAACCTCTCTAGCCATTTGATGAGGAAAACATATGCATCTTTAGCAGTATACTTATCTCCTGAATGATCATAGTCAGAAGTAGTGTTTGAGTAGGAAAAGCCCACTCCAGCAGGGGATTCCAAGAACAGTACATTTGCCACTGCATAGTGCACCATTATATTCATGTCTCATAAGTACAATGCAAGGGTTGTCATGTAGGAAAAAATTATTTTGATAACTGTCTCACCTTCATTCCAAGCATATTTGTTACGATAGAGTGTTTTGCCATCAGAGTTTATTCTGAAAGGTCCCAATTCCTCAAAGGCACCATACCCCAATGAAGAACAACCAGGTCCTGTGAATTTCAAAATCAATGTCGTCATAGAATCAATGAATCAAGTGGTATTCCTACGTGATCTGTAACTCAAAATGTTCTATTTTAGTTACATAGAGGTGTGAATCTGAAGTTCAGATGATGCTCAATATCAACTCATATTATTGTTTCACTACAATGAAAAATGAAGATACACCATCTAAATAAAAATATAGTTCCTTGCTATCGACCACATTGATGGCCCCATCTAATGCACTTTATTAAATGCTTCTAATTAGTAAAATTATAAGTATTAAATGATGCTGTATTTTAATATAATAAATACTTTCTTTTTCATGATCTATTTTCTATTTTTGTTTTAGAAGCATGCCTTAAAGGGACTGTTGACATTCTCCTAAAGTAAACAATTCATCACCTCTTATTATCTTGGTGCTTTTTGCTTAAAAAATGACAAGATATGCATAAAAAGACAAAATAGAAATGACACACGAAAAGAATATAAGTTATCAGCATGAAGTAATTTAAGGTTATTTTTTACCTCCATTTAGCCACAATACTAAAGGTTTAGTTGAAGGGTTATATGGAGACTCCACAAAATAATAGAAAAGTGCTCTTCCAGCCTGTGGATCAACAGTGACATAGCCTGAATATTGGTCAAAATTCACCCCATAGGGCTGGCCAGGCAATGCCACAATCTTGTCAGCTTGCCTTAGCCCCTCTTGTGGTGCAACATAAGCAGAAGAATGGGTTTTCAATGCATCTTCCTCTGCCCAAGAAAGGGTCATAGGATGCTTCTGTGAGCTCCTAGACAGAATAAACTCTTGAAGTTTATCAGCCTGACTGGCTTTGCTACAGGGAAGAAGAACCAAGAGGCTCAAATTGAGCAAACAAGCATAAAGAGAAAGCTTCTTCATCTTGTTCACAACTTGGTTACTTGGTTTCTGTATCTTAAGCTTCCATATTTATTTATAGACCATAAAGAGTGACTAACAATGCAGAACTGTTTTCTTATGGTTGGAGGCCTGTGAAAGAAACAAGAGAAAGATAGACTACTTTTGAGTTTTGACCATCCATAGATCAGCCGGCTAGTTTATTTAGTTTCTCATTCAAAATGAGTTTCCTTACCTTTGTTTCCTTTGTTCTAGAATCATATGAAGTTTATTAATTTAGCACTTCGTGATTAACTATCAAAATTTCTGTGATATTTGTTCCTCTAACTTTTTCTTATGATTGATGTAATTGTACTTTATCGTCAACCTAGTTTTTAATCCTAAGTGATTATATATATGGCCTTATTGGCTCAGGACTTCTTCCTTTGTTGTGCAATGCAATGAATCATGAAACGGACATGATATGGACGACACTTTGGCGCATTTAATGTCCAAAATATAACTCGTTAGGCCACCGGATATATATAAAATAAGCCTTACCAAAAGATTATTGAGAGTCATTATTTCATAATATAATTCATCTCTTTACAAAATAATATCTAAAAATAAGATGAATTATGTCTTTTATGAAAAATATATTCATTGCCTTAAAAAAAAAAAAAGATATATTCATATTGTCAAAACATATTACGTTTTACTTTCTTCTGTATTATAATGAGTCTCACAAAAAAATACTAACAAATATTATTTTTCAATATTTTTTATTGTATAAGTTATTTTTAAAATACAAATATTGAATATTTATTTAAATTTAAAAATTTTTTATTACTGATAAATTTATGAATTTTATTTTTGATCTTAATAATTTTTTTTAACCTTTTGATTTATAATAAATTTTTATTTTAATTTAATCTCTAAAATATTATTTAAATCACTTCATTTATTTTTTATAATGCTATCTAAATAGCTTTAAGAATCAAAACTAAAATAAAAATTTATTAAAAATATTCACAAATTTATAATGAATCAAAAGTATATTTAAGTATATTTATTTATAATATCAATGACCCCAAAGTTTCTATACATATAAAAGTATGTTCAAATGTCAAGTCGATTAAATATAATTTTTTAATTTAACACCTAATGATCCTGTAATTTCAGTTTTGGATTCTGCAATGTGGCATTGTACGTTGAGGAATGATTCTTTGCCCTTATAGAAAAGTTCTCAAACCAAATTAATTGTGCTCAGATTAATATAATTGGTGTTTGTGACATTTGCTATTTTCCTAAACAATGAAGAAGTAATTTCCTTATGAGTAAAAGTAGAGTTCTACATGCTTTTGATCTGTTGCATATGGATATATGCAGGTCATATTATGTTCCACGAGTACATAATCATAGTTATTTTCTAACGGTTGTCGATAATTTTAGTTTATATACTTGGGTTGTAATTTTGAAAGGTAATTTTGAAGTGAAAACACAGGTTCAAATTTCATTTTGTAAATAGAAAATCAGTTTGGTGTTGCTATTAAACAAAAGGACTCATAATGATCCAGAATTTATGTTGCCCCATTTTTATGTATCCAAAAGGATCCATCATTAGATTAGCTGTGTTGCAATCCCTCAGCAAAATGGGAGAGTTAAGAGGAAACACCAGCATATCCTAAATATGACTCGAGCCTTATTGTTCTAATCCAAATTGCCCAAGAAGTATTGGAACTATTCCTTTCAACATGCAGCCTTTGTGATCAATAGAGTGCCTTATAAACTGCTTGATTACAAGCCCCCTTTTGTGTTGTTGTATTGCAGGGTCCAGAACTTAACAAACCTTAGGACTTTTGGGTTCTTATGCTTCATTTCAATGCATTATGTCCATAAATCTAAGTTTGATCAAAGAAGTAGGAAATGTATTTACCTTGGCAAGTGTCAAGGGATGTGTGATTGTTGACTTGACAACTCATGAAATTTCCACTACTCGTGATGCTCAGTTCCATGAGGTAGTGTTTTCGTATAACACTCACAATAACCATGCATAATCCCTTTCATTGTAGTATCTTGAACTACTTCCACAATACCCCCTACTCTTGTTCCATTTGAAAACCTCTCCATGATTGATAACCTGAGTCCAAATCCAACACATTCTTCTAGTTTTTCGTTCAATGTTCCACCAATCTAACAATCCACTCGTGTTTCCGTACCTCCATATTATCTTGCCAACCTCCATTGTAACTTCATCACATCCATTAGCACTGCTCATCCCCTTTTTCATTACTTATCCTATGACTGTTTGTCCTCATCCCATAAAGCTTATACGTTGCTTTACATGCCATGATAAAATGTGTTTCTTTCATTAAAGCCAATAAGCATACATGTTGGGTTGAAGCAACGAGTGTTGAAATTCAAGCACTTGAAATTAACCATTCTTGGAAAATGTTGTATCTACGTAAGGATGTTATACCCATTAGCAACAAATAGGTTTATAAAATAAAGTGGAATTATGACGGTTGCTAAGGGCTACGCCCAAACAGAAGACCTAGATTACTTGGATACATTCTTATCTCTAGCCAAGATCCCAATTTTTTGTCTTGTATTAGCTTTAATGTAAGATCCAAAAAATTTCATACTAGAAAATAATATTAGTAATAATAATTATATGATGTAATAGCTCGATAAATAATAAATTAAATCACACAACGTGAAATAATTAACTAAAAATTAGTGAAACATAATAAATTAAGAGATTGAACTAAGAAAAGAATGGTTAGAACATGATTAAGCTTTGATCAACTTAAGCTAAATATTAGTCAACTATGGTAAAAAAAAATTAATGGAAAGGAGTTGAATAGTCAACTCATTAATGATAGTTTGGTAAATAAGTTTAGTCTGAACTATGAAATTAGATCATGAAACACATAATTAACCCTCTAATGAGTCTAGAATAATTAAGGTTCTAATCCTTAATTAAGTTAGTATGCATCAATTAAGACATATGAGTAAAAAATTAATTAGTGTATAAGTGAAATTTAAATATTAAGACATGTTTATTAATAATTTATTAAAGATTGACAAATTTAATTTAGGAAAATCAAGTTAACTAAGTTAATTAATTTTATCCCTTAAGGTTTACTAAGTTAACTCATTAATGACAACATTGTTATAATAGTGTTAGTTCATAAAATTTAAATTTAAATTTGATTAAGGTAAATTAAATTAACTTAGTACTACATGACTAATTAAACTAATTAACTAAGCATAACTATAGTTGGGTTAGTGCTTAATTAAAAGTCAAAGCTAGACATTTTTTCTAACTAAGTCAACAATCCTATCCCCTCCTTTTATAAATACAAACTTAAAGGCTCTACCCCTTTCTCCCCACATTCATGTGTCGGTCCTACCACCTCAAGGGTCTCTCTCCTTTTTTTCTTCTCCTTCCCACACATTCTAAAATACCTACTTCTCACTTTGACCTCCAAAATTAGACAGGGAAGCCATTTAGAGGACAAGCTTCTACACAAAAAAAAAAAAATTCAAAAATAGAGGAATGCCTAATTTCTAGACATGTGAAGGAGTTTTTCATCACTCTGGCATTTTTTGTTGATTTAATTGAAGGTTAGACCTCTAATGGTTTAATGGATGTTGTATGCTTATATTTGATTGAAAAATTCTCAGTTAAAATATTGTAAAGAATGTAATAGTTGTTGGTTGTTTATTATGAAATGAAAAAAAATGCAACTTTGTTCTTGTAAAAGTCTGTTTTCTTGCTTCATATTGATAGTATAATGTTAAAGTACGAATGGGTATGCATATTTTGATGATTTGGATTGTCAAAATGAAGCCAAGAAAACCATTTTATTTGGGTTGGAACCTATTGTACTAAAATACAATAGCTACAAGGCATTATTCCATGTCTTTGAAGCTTGTTTTATTTGCAAATTAAATGGTTGTAATTATGAAAATTTGGGGCACTTTGTGGTGAAAATTTTAGTTTTATGTTGTTAAATATGGACTCTAACTCATTGTGTGTTAAGATGAAAGTTTATACCCAATGAAGGTGAGAATAAGTGAATAAGAGCATTGTCTGTCACTATTCATGAAAGTAAACAATTGGTCATTGAGTCGAATTTTTCTTGACTTCTTAGAGTATTAATAAAATGGAAATATCGTGCTTTTATATTATGTTGGAAATGGTTCATACTTAGTTGTAATATGTTTGGATGCAAAGACTTTGATGATTGGAGTGAAATATATTAAGATAGAAGCCACTTTGGGACTATTGTCAAACATCCTTACGGGAACTACAGTGAACTTTTTGTTGTGTTGGCCCTTTGAGACATATTTTGAGGTGTAAAATGGTATATTTATGTTAAATAATGATGGTACCAAGTTATAGTGTGGGTAAGTACCTTTATTTTGTTGGTTGGAGTCGTGGAAAGTGAATTAGAAGCACAATTACACTTGTTGGTGGTGTTGTTATAGGTTTCATGGTGCAACTACTGCTTGCATCTTATTTTATTGTGTTTAATGGCTTTAAAACATGCTAATTGAGTCGAAGGTATGTGAGAATTAATTGGGACATGTTTTGGTATGAATTTGATATATGAAAATAATAAAATTCAAGTCTCTATTACTTGTTATTTCATGCAATGCAAATTTAATGTTCTATTTTGCTAGAATTAAAGTTTGTGGATGTTGGAGTTAAATGATAAGTTGATGAGAATGATGTATCAGTTATGTGATGGGTTAAAGCAAATCGTTTTTCCCATTGCAAAAAAGTCACTAATTGGAATTTAGTTTAATGATCCTTTTATCACTTGAAATGATGTTTAACATTTTGTATATGAATTGGAGAAGTTAGAGAAGCGATTACTTTGCAAAAACTTAAAAACATTGAGTGGAATATCTACAAGTTTAGAGGCGTAGTACTGCTATTGTTTGATGCTTAAAATAGAGGTAAAATGATGCCAAAAGTCTTGAAAAATGATTGGAAAAGGTCCCTATATGTGTTAGGAACCTACCCCTAAAATTTGAGCATAATTAGAGTAGAAATTAAGAAGTTATAAGTTTTTCCAACGTATGTTTGGAGTTGCATGAAAACATTAAATTAAGGAAAATGTAAGTTTTAAAATGCTTAGTAAGAACTAAATTAACTAAGTGGGATATTTGATCAATATATGTTGATAAAATATGCATTATTGTCAACAAAAACTTTCAAATGATCCCATATTGTAATTCAAAATATTAGGGGATGTTTTTATCTCATTCATGGTTACCTTGTTTACATGATCCTTTTGAAGGCCAATATTCCTTGAGGATTAACATATGGTTGTTTCATAAAGCTTTGTAATTAATAAATGGATCATATGTTGGGTTTCATATTCTCATTTCTAACCACTTATCTCATGAATCCTACATTATTTTACTTGTCTCTAATACTTAATTCTTTGAGATAGAAAATGGTGAATTTTGATTCACATTGAGTATTATCTTACAAAGATGTGATCCCACTATCATTAGAGTATGTAACACCCTAAAATATTAACTCAATTATATGTGTGATTTTTTTATTTATCTTTTGAAAATAATTTTTTTGAATTAATTTCTAATAATTAATTTTGAATGACTAAAGATTTCTTGTGAGATTGTCTAGGATAATATTGTTGATATAATTTTTTATTTAGTCATTAAAACTTGTAGTGTGTATATGTAACATCTTGAATAAAATAAAAAACAAATAATAATAATAATGATCAAAATAAGAAAATGACACATAATAATAATAATAGTTAACTATAATATGGAGAGTAACCCCTAACGGACGATTTAGAGAATAAATTTTGTGTTAAATATTTCTTCTTTATAGTAACATTGGTTTTGTTTTTTCAATAACATTATTGACATTGTCTTTATTCCAAAACTTAATTTTAGAAATTTAATTATTATAATTATAATACTTGTATAATAAAGATTAATTAAGTAATTAAAAATAAATAAAAATTTAAATACAAAAAAAGTACACAATCTTTTGTTTATGTAATATATATGATCATAATATATATATATATAAAAGCAGGTTGGAAGCATCCGATTACTCAAAATCTGAACTTTGATTTGAAATCAAATATATATATATATTATAAGTCCTGCATATATATACATATAGAGAACATGGAAACAAGCACGAGAGAGCAAGAGTGTGAGGGGGGCTAAGTTCTCGTGCTCACAAGACTAAACTCTCAAATCTTTAGCATCTAAAACTCACACAAAACGATAGCAACCTATTCATGATCATTAGAGAGTTATTAGGAAAGAGAGAAACAAAAACAGATTAAGCACTGAGGAACATTTACAAGCAATAACGGATTCACGACAGAAACTAGCATTTTATTTTCAATAAAAGAAAAGCAACTATAGAACGGAGGCTCCTCCTACCTCCAAACAGTGATTCCGGTTCAGCAGCAGCGACTTTTCTCACTTTTTTATTAATTGCATTAATGGCTAAACATAAATTTGTAAATTCTAAATTGAAAAATTCTTTTTCCATTATGAATATCACGATTTGATTATGTGTTAATTATTTATATTAGATATATATACTATTAAAATAAAAAAAACTATTCAAGATAAGAAATGGAATATTTCTTTTTCAATTAACACATAATCTCAAATGAATTGGTTAAAAAAATATAAATAATTATT
>JAMLFT010009964.1:0-12253 GCA_026544285.1 Pachyrhizus erosus
AATAAATTTTCCAAAAAGGAAATCCTTTGAAAATGGAATCAAAATAATATTTTGAACAAAATTCCCAAAATACCCTTAAAAATACAATAAATGAAGTATTTCTAATTTTTGCAAAGATAAGTGAATTTCCCTTATACAATTGTTATAATTATAAATATAAGTTGAAATTCATCATAAAAGGAAGATCAAGGAATTTCAGAAATCCTTGTAAGGAAAATGACCAAAATACCCTTACACCCAACTGTACTCATTATTTTCTACTTTCTTTTCCAACACTCTGTCTAATTTTTTTTAACTACTCTAACAATTGTATATATGATTGTATAAATCAAAGAAATGAAGGTACTCATGTCAACTTAAGGTTGACAAGGAAAAACAACTTCGCGATATAAGCTTCTAGTATATGTGTGAATAATGTCTAATGAATTTTATTTGATGATAACAAAAAAAATAAGACATATTTATTGTCATAGCAAGTCAAGAAATAGATAGATCGATAAGTCTTCACAAATGAAAGAGATCCCCCTTCAGGCCAGAAACAGATCTAATGATGGCCATGTGAACAAATAAAAATCTTCAGATTCTAGGAATCTAGTGCCTATAAGACTTGATCGATTGGAGTAAGGATGGACAAATAAAAAGAGAGTGAGGATAAAGAATGGAGAAATGCAATGGGTTGACTACAGAAGATACCTGAGGAATGTATGCAGACTATGGAAGTCCTTAGGGATGTTTAGGCACTAAGTTTGTGAACTGCCAGAATTAAGGAGTCACAATGCCGGCTTGGTAACCCTGACAAAACAAAACATTACCAAATTCAGTAGAGAGTATCTAAGCCATGTACCAACTTGAGAAATGTACTCCTGATCGTCACCCAAAAATATTGCAATTTATGGACCTATTGATATAATTGCATAAGTCTTCTAGAGAAAAGGAGTAAATGAGGTAGCAAAGGATCCCTATAATCGCTAGTCAATTAATTAGGACACGATGCAGTGAGATTACATAAATCTATAAGTAGATGCATGTATATTTTGTATATCAATGTTCAAGTACACCAGTATTATATAACTAAATTAGAATCGAAGATTCACTCATACACTAACCATTTCAGGAAACGATGTCTGAAGAATTCCATCCACTTTTCCATTTGTCAGTTACTTGCTTATGTGGGCGATGGTCTAGAGACCCACTGTATCAATTATATACATATATTGGATATGTGTGTTTCACCTTCTTTCATGTAACTCCCTTATCTCCCACTTCTTATGGGCAAATCGATCTTCCGATCGTTTTAACCCAAGTGGAACCTCCAAGAGTATCAGTGTCACTTCCTGGTTTCCCCTCTCACCCCAAAAGGAGACGACCGCGTAACTCTTCCACTGGTCATGCTAGGTTTAGGATAGTCAGACCTGCTCCCAACATCGACATATCAGAGGAAGAGGATCCTTCGAAAGATTCGAGAGAAGATGCTCAATTTTCCTTTTGTATTATCACCAACAATGTATTATATAAACTTTTGTGTAATATAAGCAAGTGACTATTATGTTTTGGATATTGTATTAAATGAAAAAGTAGTCGTTACAATAAAGAGATGGATTAAGTGGTTCATCCATGAACCATAATTTATTACTTATTATAAAATATTCAACATATAAATTCAATTATTATAAAATTTATAATAATTTTTTATCAAATAATTAAACATAATAAATCCAATAATAAAAAAAAACAAAAACACAAATATGTTTCTTTCTTTTTCTCTCTTTCTCTAAACCTCTATGGTCATAGCTTCTATTTTAAACTTACTTCTCCATCATCATTGTATGTGTTAACATCTTTTGTGAGTTCTTTCATGATAATAACACAACATATATTGAAACAAAAAATATAAATAATATTAATCCCTAAAAATTTCATAGTTTTAATGAAAATAAAAGATATTAAACTTGATTAATTAATAGGGTTTATTGAGCTAATGCAAGATAAACATGTGTTCAACAAAGTAAGATATATATTATTTTTAACTTTGATGCGTAAAAATAGATTTTAAACATAGCATCCAACCCATTATCAAAATATGTGTCTAAGACTTTTATGAAAGCTTAGCGTCCAAAACACCGTTAAAAACCTAATCCAAAGTTTTGAAAAAAAAAACTTGTATCCAATGTTTTCATCACATAATCTATAGTTTTCTATTATCCAAGTGAACACATGTCTTAAGATTCTTTATTATATAATGTTCATTTTGCAAAAGATTTGATGATATTATATTTTTTTGCATAAACCTTATATTGATATTTCCTCTTCTTTAAAAAATAATCTTAATGTTTGAGTTTCTAACATTTATGAAAAACAAGAATGTTTGAGTATATGTATAGTCTTTAATTGCTATGTAATTAAAATTTCAAATGTTTCAACAATTTCTTTTTACCTATTGCACATAAAAATTTAAAATAAACCTTAATTACAGAAGAAAAAAAAGTTTTATGTAAAATAATATATAGAAAAACAAAAACAACAAGCCATGAATCATAAAACAAAAATTTCATAAAAAATTTAGATCAATTGATTAAAAATAATGTGTAAATTATTATAAACTCTTGATATATTTTTATTCATATGAATAAAAAATAAAACAAAATTTCACACAAAGATTAAAAAAAATCAAATTAAATCTTAATTTCCCGCCCCCAATAAAATGAAATAGGTGCATTTATACCAGGCTATTTAGCAATTAAGAATTACGTGAAATGAAGATTCCGTCAATACTCTCAAAATTTAAAGACGAATTGTAGAACAAATTAAAATTTAAATGCTTATTTGCTAAGAAAAAATATAAAATTTAGGATGGTTAGATACAGTTTTAATTTTACAAATATAAGTTAAGCCTAGTAGAAACAAAACCTATATATTCGTGTCAATTCACTTCTTTTGTTAAGTTATGAGTGACCATGTTATATTTGGAGTTTTGCTCCTCTGTAAAAAAAAAAAATGTAGTATTTAATATGCTAAACGCTAATTCAGAAGAAACTCTACAAGAAGAAAATAAAAAAGAATTTATTTATTAATTAAAATTAATTTATACATAAATTAAAAGTTATTGTTTAAAAAAATATATAAAAAAATATTTACAAACTAACTTATACATAAGCTAATTTATTTTATATAATTTTTTTTTCTTTCTAAAAATACTTGTCGAAAAGTTTATCAAAACATGTCTTAAATCATTTATTTATTCATGTAACTAAATAATCATCATGTAACTTGCCACAATAAATTTGACCAACTATACTATATTTGGTGTGATAAAATAAATTTAAAGTAAGATTGAATTCACTGCGATAAGGTATTTAATTATATGAGTGTTTGTTTCAGCCTCTGAAATGCACATATACTAAAAATTTTACATCAAAAAATCGAAAAGACATCGAAGCAACATTATCTTGCTTCTGCGTTGACGTGAATATGTTTTTAGAAACACTTGAGCCAAACATGCTATATTCTATAGGCTAATAAATTATTTATTACATAAAAAATCATATGATTTTATTGTTGAAGAACTAAACTCTTATATACCATCCATATTATGCATGTTGTCAATATGCTAGAAAAGTTAATTCTCCCAAAAAAAAAAAAAAAACTAGCCTTCGGACCAAAATATACTAGGCCGAATAGACCTGCAGCTATTATGGATTATTAGAGTCTTATTAGGAAAAAAAAAAAATGTTTCTAGTTGCATCAACAAATTTTTTCGAAGTATTAGTTAAATAATATTTAATATATTTTATTAAGTATTTTAATTATTTAAAAAATATATTATATATTTTATTTTTAATTTAATGAATATTAACTTTTACTAAATATGTATTATTTTTAATAATTTGTTTTACATAATAATAATGTTAATTAGTTATTGAGACACAAGAAATCGACTTATTTAAAATGAACTGTGCATTTTATAAAAAGTGTAGTGATTATTTATTTTTAATTTATTTCATTAAATGAAAGAAAGTAAAATTCTTTGAATACAGTGTGTTTGGTCTGATATGTGATAATTTGAACTTTAAACTCTAGTTGTCTCGTGGCATACACTGTTGAATGGACGTCCTTGAAGTGAGATTTAATTGATCCAAACTCCACGTCTTTCAACTACACAAATAATAGTGAAATTATTTGTAAAAAGCACTCCAATGTTTAGGTTAATAAAAAATCTTATTTAAAAAATATTATAATATATGCATATACAGATAGATAAAAAAGACTGAATTTCTGTATTCATGGCAAATGACGTAGGAATAAGAGTTGTATCTTATTCCTAAATTACTATGATATGACTTTAATCCTAAGTATATCTAAGGTCTACATGTAAAAGAAGTGGTAAACTTAGATTCAAGTTGGGCCTAGGCCTAACCCATAAAACTATGCTACTTTTTAAAATTTTGTGTCTCTAAAATTTAACTTGTATATCTTAAAAGAAGAAAATAAAACTTTCAGTCATTAATTAAAAAATTAATAACTAATATAATCAAATTCCCAATTAATTCTTCAATTGATGATCATAACTATATTAGCATGTCTGATACATATTATTTTTAAGATATAATTACTTATGTCTTAAAAACATTTTCATGAAAATATAAAGGTTTTTTTACACTGAAATCTTATTATATATTTTTATATACGACTAATTTATTAATTTTTATAATAATTATCATAAATTGTGATCAATTAATAATATAAAGAATTTTACATTGATGACGCATTTATGTTAAACTCATAAATTAAATAATTTTAATTAATGAAAAAAGCTATAAAAAAAATATTGAAAGGGAAAAGTATCAACATAACGAAGGCATAAGTAAAAGATGATAACATTCTGATTTAAACAAATACACAACCAACTATTTCAGTATTACATTCCTTTTTTTCCCCCTGCCTTTTTGCCCATTTCATCAGGGACAAATCAAGCGTTTACTAAATGAAGGACACAAACATAATTGAGGTGTACTAGTGGACAAACTCTCAAGACCATACAACAGAGGAAACATGGGAAGACAGAAAGAAGCTAAGGGGAAGAGAGAATATATTTAGTTTCCCTTGGAAAATTACGGGGAAATCTCTCGCACAAGTGAACGACTCTTAAAGTGAGGAATGCCTTTTAAGCAAGCACCCATTGTTATCAATTTGATAACAGTTCAAATAAAATGTACAGTGTCCCCCCGGATATCTAACTAGTGAGAAGACAAACAACAGTGTGATCACAGTTGCTGCATGTGCAAACTCAATCAGTACATTTATAACAACGCAATAATAAGAGGAAAAAGAATGAAAACTTTTCTTTCTTCCTTTACTTTATGCTTTTCTCTGTCTCTTTTTTTAAGTATCCTCTGGGTCTTTCAATATGGTTTTCCTTTGGTTGTAGTGTGTTTGATATTAACACATGACACCCCTGCGGCAGTTAAGAACACCAGCTCCAGAGGTGATGGTACCAACCAAAGAAGATGATTTTGCCCCCAAACTTGAGGCTCTAGCATAGCTTGCTGCAGCTCCTGCTCCTGAAGAAGTGAAAAAGGCTCCATTGAGCAAAAGGTCTCCTTCAGACCTCCAATTCCAACTTTTCCATACGGATGCCCCTGTATCCACTCTCTTTGTTACCTGTCCACATTGAATTTCCCATTTTTAAGCAAAAAGTTCATTATTATCATTAACAGATTGCCACTGCTAACAACATTACACACGTATGCATGTTATACCTCTTTAGCAAAAGGGTTCTGAGGTGCAAGGTATCTGTTGCCCTGGCTGTTAATTGTGGGGTTAGCACTGCCTCCAATTGCATACATTACCCAGTGAGTATAGTCGTTGTTAACCACGTGGAAATACCCATGTCTGCACCTGCATTATCAATAATTCATCCATTGTTAACACAAGATACAGCATATATGATTATTACAAGATTCGAACTGTTCCGTGTCTATCATCTAAACAATTTTTTATGTAACACATCTAGATTTTTTCAATTTATAAAAAAGAAGTTAATTAAACATAATTTTGTATTATATAAAAATTAGATAAGACTACACTGATTCAAGACCATATATAAATTTCTCTCAAAAATAGAGGTGATTCTTAAGAGGCTAGATACATGGCATGGGCAGGAACTTAATGGACCTTCTATTTTTTTTGTTTGATGGACCTCAAA
Organism: Pachyrhizus erosus; assembly: GCA_026544285.1. Lineage (NCBI taxonomy): Eukaryota > Viridiplantae > Streptophyta > Magnoliopsida > Fabales > Fabaceae > Pachyrhizus > Pachyrhizus erosus. The sequence continues at coordinate 6,203 of JAMLFT010009964.1, forward strand.
TTGGAACTTGTCAAATTTTAACTGGGCTTCTTAGAGCCCAATAGAAAACATCCATTGTCAATGAAGTATAAAAAAATACTAATGTCTGACCCCACCTCTTTCAAAAATAAAATTTAATGAAAGCATATACATAATGTAAAGATTTCTTATTCATATATAATAAAATTATTAATTTTTATATAACAATTGCTTGTGTTCAACTGATTTCCAATTGGTTCACAAACTTTTACTGTAAAAGTCAATCAAAAGCAAACTCTTAACAACAGTGGCTTGCTTTAAAGATGTCAGTTACCTGGGCATTCTTTGAATAAGCCCCTCCCCGAAATGGTTGTAAGCAATGGTTACTTGCATCTGCTTGTCGCGGACATAAGAGTCACTGTGACCTAGAAGCATAACCTGTACAATGTTGAACTCAATTAAATATAAAGAGTATCTAAAGACATTAATTTTAACTGAAAAAAATATTGGAAGGGCAAGAATTTAGAATTAATTGATGGATGTCATACCTCGTTGTGGTGGGTGAAGTAGTTGTTGGAGATGGTAATAGCAGTGGAGCCCATAACAGCATCAACAAGACCATCAGAGCAACTGGAGAGCGAGTTATGATCAATCCAAATGTGACTGGAGCCAAAGATGGAGATACCGTCCCCATCAGCGAGGGTTCTCCAGCCGTAGTGGGAGGGGGAGCTGCGAACCATGGCGTTACCAGTCTGCTTGCAGTCGTGAATATGGAGGCCGTGGATGATGACATTGGTGATGAACTGAATGGTGATGCAGGCGCCATAGGCGATGTGGACGTTGACGCCGCGACCGTCGATGGTCTTGAAGCTGTTCATGATGAGTTCTTGTTTCAGGGTGATGACCATGTCCCTCTTGAACACGATCCACAAGGGTCTGTCCTGGATCACGGCGTGCCGGAGAGTGCCCGGCTTGGGGTTCACCGGGTCATCGTCGCCGGGGTCCGATACGACGTAGTAGCGTCCGTCGCGGCCGCCGATGGCGTTGCGCCCGAACCCGATGCCGCAGTTCGCCAGCCGTTTGCGGCGGAGGTACCACCGCTTGTCGCACCGCCAGCAGTCGTCGATTGGATTCCCGGTCCCACACGAGAAGAAGTTCAGATTCCTTCTGGCTGTGTAATTACGTATGCTCCTGTTTTATGTAATATTAAATAAATTTAAAAGATCATTCAAATGAATCTCTGAATAACATTAAAAAATAATTCGCATTCTATTTTGTTATTAATTCCTTTTCTTTTTTTGTTGTAGAATGCAGCAATAAAAATCAGATTTGGGATTTTATACAGATTATCAAAATTTCTACTAATGCACTGACTTTAGTGAATCTTTTTTTATCTATTGTAGATGGGAGTTTGAATAAAAATCACCAAAACACCTAGAAACAAATTAATAAGAATGGCCTTTTGACTCAGCAGCTGGGAGCTCGCATCTGTTCTTTTTTTCCTTATTTTTCATCATCAAACAATTTGATTATAATGAACATGATTATTGTTAATTAAGTGCCTTTGTATGTCCTTAAATGAAAAATCATTCATGAACACTCGCGTATGAATAGATACCTAAAGAGAGAAAGAGAGAATATAATAATAATAATAATAATAATAATAATAATAATAATATTATTATTATTATTACATATTATTATTATTATTATTATTATTATTATTATTATTATTAACAAGAAAAGAAAATTTGTGAACGTTAAATAAGTGTTTGGACTATTGGAATATCCACAATTCCACATATATCTGCTCTTCTTAGATTACATCACTCGACGCCTGTCACCATCTACAGATCTACTGTAAAATTGTCTAAGATTTCTAGCTAATTATGAATAATAAAAACAACTAGCATATTAATTAAAGTTGATGAATTATTTTAGTGACATGATAGTGCTGTTATTTAATGATGATATGAAAAAATAATTAAAATTTGAACTTAATAATTAGCAGTTTAAGATGCAAGTGGGTATGCATTTATCATTGATGTCCCTGCATGGTTGAGATGAGATTGTGGATGGGTCATGTGGGTCTATACGGATAGAATGATACGGTGCATACGGAAAATCGAGGGTTGGAATCAAGCATAATTTATCTCTGCAAGAAATAAATGCCAAGGTGGGGGGAGATCTAGTTTCTGCTTAGTACTTTTGGGTGTCGGTGGTGAAAAAGTGTTATAATTAAGTTCCGGAATCATGGTCATTTAATAAGCTCGTGGAGGTCTTATTGAATAGCATAATGTGTCAGACAGCAGCTGCTAGATCGGCCAAAATACAACTATGACTAGAAAGTGTAACGGTGGAACCAGATCTGATCAGCATTTTGGAGCTATTTCTCGCAGACAGGCTGGAGAGAAGAACCCATTCATGTGCATTACCCCACCCTGTTGGAAGATGTGGGAGTGGTGGCAACTGCATAAGTTCCTAACACTATGAATTCAACTTTGGATATTTGGTTCTAGACGGATATTGGCAAAGATATAAGGAGGGCAAAGGTAATCAATAATGCACAAAAAGTCTTTATCTACTGATACGCAACTGTACGTAGGACCAATTAATCATGTGGAACAGATGATGCAATTATTTTATCCGAGGCAATTGGAGAATGGAGAGTGAATCTGATGATTTTGATTTTCATCAAGCATTGAAAGCCTGTAATTTGTTAAAAACTATCTATCCATGCAATATATATAAATTTAATCAGATCTAATACTCTAAAAACACATGTGAGTGAGTAAAAAGACCAGCATTACTGGAACCATCAAGAGCTCCCTGTAGGTCATATATTAGATATTAATTCACAAAGAAATTGCCTAATAGCCTTATACTTATAATAGTTTATTTACCAAAGCAAGCTTAGAAGAAAATAATTTCCACTTACAATCTACCAATGAATGTGATCAGGGAAGCAATTAAGGGGACCACTAGTCTACAAATATGAAGAGGAAGTTAAATGACAGGTATACATAAGACACAATTACTTATTGAAGTCATTAGTCACGAAACTTGGATTTTAGGTACAAAAAGGTGTTTGTACTTGGAAAAGCAATTTACGGATAAGGAAAATAAAAAAGACAAGAAAATTATCATGAGCGAGATGGTCGGATCTCGCGACACTAGCATGTGGTTAAGCTGGCAAATAGAATATGAACGCTTCAATTTTTAAGAGATATCATCTGGAGAGAACATGGAGGTTGATTCCTTAGAACCATGGAAGGGAACTTCAGAACGTGAAGAATTAATTAAAGCAAAAACTACATTTATTAATTTTGGAAAAAAAAAAAAGAGAGAATTTTAAAATCTATGATACCGTGACTAAAGGGAATAACAATCCTGCTAAATACGTCAGAGTGTGAAAGGCATCAAAGAATAAGGGGTTATTAATCAGGGAATCAAATACTAATATTTTTCTCGTTTTCTTACACATGATACTAACATCGTCGTATATAAAACTACAATTATCTTCTGGTATAGTTCACTTAATGTTGTGCACTACTCCTTAAGTCAAAATACTAATACTTAGATTAGTTATTGGTTTCTGGGCGGGGAATACCTTAAGTTAAAAAAGTACCAACACTTGAGTACTATAATATAAACTTTCAAAAAATCGTAGGTCCTTCCCAAACAATTATTAGTTTATAATTTTTTAGATTATATTTTCCAGAGGTGATATTTGTTCCAACAAGGAAATTTGCTCTAAATTCCCTTAGCATTGTTTTGATGTGGATATATATTGGCGGTTTCCTAGCCTTGTACTAAATTTTAGCACATATAGCTAGTAGCTTTCAATTAACACATAGCTACCACTTTGACAGAGTTTTCATAAAGGCAAAATTCACCAAAAAAGAATAAAAAGGTTATCCAATATTATTCCAAAAGGAGGATTCACGAGAAGTAATAATCAAGGCTATTTTCCTTCTTTTGGTCTGCATCTCAATACATTATTATTAATACTAAAGCCAAGTGGGTTTGCCGTGCTGAATCTTTGCTGATCCTTATATTCTGTTAAATGATCATGTGAGCACTCTTCTCTGAGTCTAATAAAAAAGAATATAAAACGGATAAACTAATCTCTAAGCACATGACCTATCATGAGATTAGATATATAGGAACCAATAATATCACTAGAAAACAAAGCAAAAATTTATGTTATAAAAATTAACGAATACACACAAACAGAAGAAAAAGAGAAAGAGAGAGAAATATTACTCGTCAACCATGGAAGCAATCTCCTCTGGATTATCAACTGCATGTTCATTTAAAGCATCCCCTGACCTGAAAATGTGTAAACTGAAAAGATCAAGTACACTCTACAAAGAACACAACAGCTAAATCGACACCGTTTAAACTAAAGTAATCAAAATAAGCTCCTAAGATAGCAGAATCAATCAACGGTTCAGATTTTCCAGATCGGATCTGACCGAAGGGCCCAGATTGGTCCCCTTCCGAGCTCAAACCACAGCTTAATCTAACCCAACGGCTCTCATATCTTCATTCCATTTGGACGGCCAGATTATAAACACCACGTAGTGGCAGTAAACACTAAACAAAACACTAACCTTTCTGCCAATGACGAATTCTTCAAGCTCAACACTCGCAACTTCTCTTCCTCAACCGCATCCCTGTTCATGCCACGACAAAACATTTCGCAAATTCACATTCTAATCTTCACTAAACAGAAATATAAAACAAATAATTTCAGATAAAAATAAAAATAAAAATTCAGAGAGTTAGCAAGCAGGGAAGAAGGTAGAAGCTTGAAGCTTTTTCTTTTGTGCTCTCCCTTTGCGAAGATACCTTGATTTCGTGGGTTTCTGTTTCTGAATTTCATTTTCATTGACCGCGCTGGCGGTAGCTAAAAGCAGCGCCACTAGCAGAATGGTAGACAGCACCTTCATTGTGCTTCTTCTGCGTGGGTTTTGGCAGTTTCTGAACACAGTACTCTACGTTGTTGGTGGTGTAGGTTGTTGTTGCTGTGTGTTGTAAGAAGAAGGAGGAGGAGGAGGAAATGGAGCCAGAGAGAACGGGAATGGAGAGGAGGTTTAAATAGGGAGACACGTACATGGGAATGGAAGAGATTAACCTAACCATGGTTAAGTTAATCAGGGGAATGAGTAACCACGTGTAACCAACTTACCACCGCTCTAACTGCCATTAACTGCTTTGCTTCTCTCTCTTCTCCTTTTCCGACGTGGCGGCTCTCTCCTCTCACTCGTCCCTTCTTCACTTTCTTGCCTCTCTTTTCTTACAAGCAATCATACCTCGTTTAAAATTCATAACAGTAATACGAAAACTTAATTCTTTTTTTAATCTTTCTATTCTATTTTACCCCTGCTTTTTATTTTATTTTTTTATATTCGTATTTCATTTTTATAACTTTTTTTTATTATAAAAGTTGTGTCTCTACTTCAAATTCCGTCCAATATTCAACAGATACATAACATGGTATTGATTTTTGTATAAATTGATTAAGAAAATAAAGATCAATTATTGAAATAAAAATAAAAAATAACTTCTATTAGTTTAGAGTGTAAATATTTGTACATTCCCCGTGGATAAAAATTAAACTCTTTACTTAAATATTATATACATTTTTCTTTTTCTAATTCATTAATCAATAACACATATATATGTATGTAAATAACATATTTTAAAATTAAATACAATTAATTAAATTTAAATAGATTAAAATTGTACAAAGACTTTAAGTTAAAGAATGAGAATTAAAAGTTATTTAATATGAACAAAAAAAAAAGAGAAGCAAGAAATATTTTTTTCTTTGAAGTTAAAAGTTTTCCCTTGTCAAGATGGAAAAGGTTAAGTAAAAGGATTGTTTTTGACTCCGTATAAAAAAAAATCAACTTATAAATGGATCTAAGTGTTTTGAAATATTACTCTATAATTCTTATTGAGCTACTTGAGTTTATATAAAAAATTTAAAAATTTAAATAATATTTTAATTTCTATAAAATATGATATTTTTATTTTATTTTTTAAATAAAGTTTTTTTAATTCATGATTTCAAATAACAACCGT
>JAMLFT010009965.1:0-12253 GCA_026544285.1 Pachyrhizus erosus
AATAAAATATAGGAAAACAGAGAAGAAATAAATCTAATAGTTAATAGATACAGAAAAGTAAATAAATAACTTATCCATGATTTAAGAAGACTTTAAATTATACCATTTAGTTTAATTTTAAAGCTACACTCTATTTTTATAATAAATAAAATATATTATGCTTTAATTCTTTCTATGTATATTTTTTTTAATTGTTGTAAATAACTATAGCTCTTTTAGGTACATTTTTTTTTCTTTTAACCATTTTTATTAGAATAAATTACACAAACCTTGAGGTTTGTACTAAACACACTTGATACTCCTCTATTATGTAACCCTACAAAAAATAATCATGTGTTAATTTTTTGAACAAACTGTGTTTTAAATAGTTTATTAGCTTATCTAATGTCACTTATTTTAAAATAATAAGAAATTAGAAACATAATTATAAAAAAATACATATAATTATCTTGTTAAACTCCTTGATGACATGACAAGTCATTGAACTCTCGATGTCGCTTTTATATTATGAGTTAATGTTGTTACCTGATAGCAAGAAATAAAACTAAAAAACAAACAAAAATAACATAAGAATGTCAAACGTAATTTGCAAAAAACACAAGTGGTATGAGTAAGAGAAGAGAGATTTAGTGTTATACAAAACAAACAATTTAGATATTTTTGTTAGATTACAAAATAGAGAGGTATAAAAAATAATTAGTGCAAATCTTAAAAAAATTCGTGTAATTTACTTTTTTTATTATTACCAAATAAAATTCTCATAATTAATTAGTTTAGATTTAAGGAAATAACATAAAGTTTAAATCATTCTCACTGTTAGTTTATAACTTAACTCAAAATTTTCATTCATCTTTTGAAATTTGAAATTTAGAATTTTAATGTTAAAAAGTGATGTAACGTGATATTTATTTAATATTATTTTATAAATAATTTAATTATTATTATTTTATTAATATTAATTTGATCATAGTTTAATTACAATTAAATTATTAAATTTTGATTTAATTATTGATCTGATTTTAAAATTATTGATAAACATATTTGCATATCAATGTTTCAAAATCAAAATCTTCAAAAAGATCAAAATTAATTGCAAGTGCTTAGAATTGCAAAGAGAGAAAGTCGTGCATAAAATGATACGTTTATATTAATATAGATTAAATAACATATATTAATATCTGAAAACAGTGTATCTTTAAATAAAAAGGAGAGTTATGTAATTTAAGTGTCTATCAAGAAAAGAAAATGTTATTTGCTAAAAAAGCTACATAAATAATTATATTCATTTTAAAAAATAAAAAGGAAACAAAAACTACAATTACATTAAAAATGGTGCATCAAAATATAATTTTCATTTCATTAACAGTATCACATGCATCAATCGATATTTTTTAAGCCTTTTAAAAAATCAATATTTATTCAATTTTTTCAACATAAAACGATAATAATATGTTGTTTATCGATGATTTTAATCTTTGAGGAGTCTGAAAACTTATTTGGAGCCTACGAGAGAGTTGACTTGCATTAGGAGTGATGTATTGATATTTACAAAGCATGAAAGTTGATTGAAATTGAAAGAAAAGAGAACAAAAATAATGACCTTTCTTATAGCAGAATATCTAAGGGTATCTGATATGTTATGTCAAAATAAATTATTCTTTTATACTTTTGGAAGCAGCAGAGGTTGATGTTATGTGCAAAATTACATTTAAAGAAATAATGTTCAGCCTTTAAGATATAAATGATTCTGTTATTTTTTCTAAGTGACTTTGTTATTTTTTTCCTCCATTTTTCTGGTGAAGAAATATTATAATATATTTTTAATACGATCTTTTTTATTGATTAAAATTTATTAAAAATTATAAAAAAAATGTAAATTTTGTATATTTAATAAATTTTTCTTCTAATTTTATAATTTTCAATCAATTTGAATTGATACCAGAATTTCTCTTAAAAGAATCTGATAGAAATATGTTCCAAGTAATAACATTCTTAAATATATTATTTTCATAAATATAATTGATTCCGTGAAACAATCATTCAATTTTATTTTTCTTTATATCTCTTTTCATTGTACAAGAGTGTTGTAAAAATACAATTTCTCTGTTATAATCAAGAGGAAATTCATGTATGAAAAGTAAAAAATAAAAAGTAAAAAATATTTTAATCCTTATCAAATAAAGAAATTTTAATTTTAAATTTTTTAAAATTCTATTTTATTCCTAGAGTTAAAGTAAAAAAAACTTTATTTTATAAAAACAAAAATATTCTTTAAGCAAAAAACAAAATACACTAATAACGTGTTTGGTTGCGCATGTATTTGTATGTTTGGCATGGTTTTCTTTATCCAAGATTAGTTGTAATTTTTGTACGTATTTTTACAAATTTGACGTAGTCTTCAGTGTTATAAACGCGGGACTAAATACACACCAAATAAAATATGTTTAACGATAGGAGTAAAACAAATTACAAAACTCTGAACCAAGTTTACTTTGTGCTCCTTGCTCACAATTGCATGTCCAAATACACACCAAGTAAAATATGTTTAACAGTAGGAATAAAACCAATTACAAAACACAAACAAGTTTTCCTTGTTCTCCTTGCCCACATGGATTAAGAGTCTGAACAAGTAAGAAATATTAGAAATTATGCAGGCAAAAATAGCAGAATGATTCAATGGCCTGTTTAATTATTGAGGACATTTATTCCAATCCAACACAGAAATTGGTGAATTTTCCCCAAGTTCCACCCTCAGCAGCATGGTTTAGCAGAAATAGCAGTTTCACATTCTAGCCTTTGCAACCACAATACTGCCTCTATCAATGTCTACAGCTCCTGGCCTTGTCCATGATTCTTTAAATTGCTCTTCAGTTACTCCTACAAAACAACATTGAAAAAAAAGAGTTAAATTTTGACACTCTGTTAATGTAAATATTTTTACAGTGTCAAGTGTCAACTAATTAAAAATCATTCCAAATATAATTTTCAAAACAATTATTACAAAACCATACTAACTATGCATGTTGGATAACAGTATCTCTCCTGAAAAAACCAAAAACTATCCATGTTGGATAACAGTATCTCTCCTAAAAAAACAAAAACTATCCATGTTGGATAACAGTATCTCTCCTAAAGGTTGCATCAAGAAATTAAAGCATGGTATAATATTATTAGTGACCAAGTGTGTAACAGTATATGACTTGCCTTTTCCCATTGCAGCTGTTGAAGCCACACCTCCCTGGACAGTCTTGAGGTACCTATCATAATAGTTAGCACCAGCCCATTTCTGGTGAGCAAGAGTGTCAACCCCATTGTTCCTCTCCTCTCTCTGAATCCTCTCCACATAAGCCAGCATTCCCCTGTTGGCAAAATCCCTTGCAAATAATGAAGTGATGAGTGCATTAGAATGCAGACCTCCCACTGTGATGAACTGCCACACATACCCCAACTTTGCAATCTTGGGAATGAAGTCCCTCATTTGCTCATCAGTCATGCCAGAAGCATCCCAGTTGAAAGATGGAGAGAGATTGTACCCCAGCATCATCTGAGGGTGCTTTGATCTAACCCCCTCAGCAAACTGTGTGCACTCAACCTCATTGGGGCTTGCAGTTTCCATCCATATCACATCAGCATGTGGAGCAAATGCCCAACCTCTAACAATTGCTGCAATTACTGACCCTTTGAACCTGTAGAACCCTTCTCTAGTTCTAGGCAAGTCCCAATCCCAAAAGAGGTTCCTCACTCCTAATCTCTCAGCAATCTCCCTACCTTCCTCATTGGAAAGACACCTTTCATAACTTGAATGGTGCATCCATTCATTCAACTTCCTTCTTTTCTCTTCCACTCCAATGTTCTGCCTCTCAATTGCATCCACAACTGCTTCTGAGAGAGTCTTCAACTGTGCCTTTGACAGCCACTCATCCTCCAAAGCCTGAAGCTCAGCTCCACTTTTCCCAGCAGCCATGCCTTGTGCCATAAGAGTTGCCAAGCTCTTTCCCTTAAGGTTGGGGTTGGTTACCCCCAAGATAAATTGATGGTCCCTAGTGTCAATGTTTGATTGAATCAAATTAGCAGCTTCTGCATCTGTTCTGGCCACCAAAACAGTTTCCACCCCCATGACATCAAACTGAAGCCTTGCAGCCACAAGCCTATTGATGTGTTCACTGATGGCCACCAGCACTTTCCCAGCCATGTGGCCACACTTTTTGGTCACAGAAGACTGGTCCTCAATGTGGATGCCAGCAGCACCTCTCTCCACAAAGAGCTTGCAAAGCTTAACAGTGGCTGTGGTGCCACCAAAACCTGTGTCACCATCCGCTATGATTGGTCTCAAGTAATCAACATAAGGTGTCCTTGCCCTCTCTTCCCTGCTCATCTTCATTCTCTCCTCTCTTTGTTTCCTGTCATGGTATTGCTGAGCAAAGAAGAGGTGCTCAACCTTGTTGGGGACAGTGTCATAAGGGTAATCAGCAAGGTCAGGGCCTGGCTCATTGGAGGTGGTGTGAGTGGCAGAGCACTGCCATCCTGAGACATAGATGGTGTCCAAGTGCTTAGCCATCTGAGTGACTTGAACAGGATCAAGTGCACCAAAAGTCCTTGAGGCTGTGCCATTGGCTTGGTGGTTCTTCAGAATGCGCCATAGCTTTTTGGCCATCTCATTTGAGCCATATGTTTGTCCGAGGTTGCCTCGTAGGGACACCACATCTCTAGCTGAGTATGGTCTTTTGGTTAGCCTGAACCTCTCAGAGTTCCACCATGCTTGCACCTCTGCCACTTCGGCTTCAAACCTGGTCTCTTCGTCCACTATCTGTTAATGTATAATTTGCATTAACATTCACCAGACCATGATCTTAACCATTCCATATATACATAGCTTGCATGACATTTTTTGTGTATAATTTTTAGGACTATTTTAGTCTCGGGGACACAAGTCACAGAATGGGAAATCAATCATTTCCTCCCTTAAAAGGAAATCCTAATACTTTTCTGCTTCTTGTCCATGATTGCAAAATCAGAAGTCGGTAAAAAAAATTTCTTCAAAAATCAAACAAGCTATATATCAATTTATATTAGAGGTTTGCATTGTGTAGTATAATAAGTTTGTATTCTTCAAGGACTGATATTCTTATAATAGTAATCATTACATAGGCAGAACTGCCACATTCTCCTTGAAAAAAAGATTTGAACTTCAATAATTTTTTCCACCTCTGATTGGGGAGCAACTAAAAGAAAACAATGATGAAATCATAGTGCTTCAGATTCTAGCTAGCTCCGTCCACTAATTAATGAAAAATCATTACATAACATGACAATTCTTTTTCATTGCAATAAGATTTCTGGCAATTTAGGAAGGTTTGCAAAAGGTTTAGACATAAATAACAAAAAGAGAAAAATAAAAGTAAAAGCCCCACAGAGGATCCTTTTTGTTTCCTGCCTCAGAACAATGTAACATGAAAAATTCCTTAAGTTGGAGCCACTAAACAAACAACACATGCATCATATAAATTTTGCCAAATTCAAAGTCAAAACAAGTCTTTTATAGGAGGAACGATTATACTGAACTTGGCATTAACACTCAAAGAACCAATTCAATCAATTGCATTAAACTAGTTATTACACACGAGTGAAATTCAACAAATGAGGAAAGTCAACAAACTGAGAAGAAAGCAAAGGAAAAATGAAGGGTGTTATTGAGCTTACGGATAAAGGCATAAATAATGATGCAGCCATGGTCAGAACTCTTTCTCTCTCTTTTTTTTTAAATGTTATAACTTGAACAACTATGAGAAGCTCATGAAAAAGCTCCTCAATATATATAACTACAGGGCAACAGGTAGATAATGTCCTTGTAAGAATGGTAAATTAGATGACACTACACGGATAAGAGAAACAAACAAAAACCAAGAAATTTTATCTGATCTCATTTAATGTCTGTAGTTGTTTTCCTCAGGAAAATTGGGAAACATGGCACTTGAAAGCTGCATTTGCAGGGCACGTATGGGGGTGGCACTTTGCTAACGTTCCTATTTGTCATCTTTCATTTAGTATGATGTCAATCTAAATACTGCAAAAGTAACTGATTCTACATTGAAATGCATTCACATTATCCTGGAACACCGAAAAATTCATACAAAATGTAATCTTATATAATTATTTTTTTTTACTAATCTTGTATAATTATCTCAATCTCTTAAAATATATATATCTTTTTTATCTTTTTCCTATACATGCATTTAAAAAATACATGTCAAAATCAAATTTCAACGTGTGTTTAGGTGAGTATTTGTGAGTTTAATTTTGTAAAAGACATTTGAAGTGAAGCAATTTAGCATATCAATGTTGTTTAAACAAATTGATCAAAATTACTTTTGAATGAATAATAGCTTTAAAGAGTAAAGTTTACGTGTTTTTTTTAATTTATAGAAATAGAAAAAATTATATAAGAGTTTATAACAAGTTATACATTTTGTTTAATCAACTCAGTAAAACTCTTGATACATAGTTTGTCTTTTAATCATTAACAAACTATTGCACGTGTAAAAGGTTCAAATGTTAAAAAAAATATTTATTAATCTTTACATTCACAATGCATTAAAATTAAACTTTATAAAAAAAATACAAAGATTTTGATCCTGAATGCGTAAATTAGTAAAAATTTAATCTTTAAAAATAAAAAATTTAATTTATTTTTAAATATATAAAAATATAATAATTACATTTTATCATTCAATTTAATGACAAATTAACTCCTAAACTTTACAACTTGTTCAATTGATTCTTAAACATTATAATTTAAAAACAAAATAGTTCATAAAAAAATTAATATTAAGATATAATTATCACACTTTTTTATATATTTATGAACTAAATCAAAAATTTTATTTTTTTAAAAACTAAATTATCATTAATTTACATATTCAAGATCAAAATAATCATTTATCATAATATAAACTCTTGGACAGATAAATACAAATACATTTAATGATTTATATTATATGTTGGATATATTGGGTTTGAATCCTAATTTTAAGCATCAAATAAATTATATTAAAAGAGAAATATTTAGTTAATGTGTTTATAATTTTCAACAGAGATATATGATGTACTAATATCATGATAAAAAAAATTATTTATATTATATTACATCATTAACTATAATAAATATGTCAAAATATGACGGTAAGAAATATTTGATATATTTTAAAATTAATTCAAACATATAATAAAAATGTATTAAATATAATCATTAATACTGGTCTACATGCTTTGATACAAGAGAACTATTTAACAAGTATTGGTCAACACCTTGGGTTGACTTAAAAGTAACTAAATATGTAAAGACAATAAAGTACATACATTTCGTGCAACTTCAACCTGGTATTGGCTTCCACGCAAGGTTGCTTCAGTCACAGTACCGTGATGAAAATCAACAAGAAAACGGGATGCAGTTTTTACGACATTATCTTTACAAGAATTTGGAATTTGAATTCCAATGCAAAAGGTAGCAAAAGATGAAAGTACCTAACCAACTTCTAGCTCTGTTCTTAATCTTTATATTACCCTGTTGCGGTAAATAAAAATAAAATCCATTTTTCTTTTGGTTTCACGCAATTTAATTAATCACATTCACATGTAACCGAGAAGAACAAATGTTAACGATCTTATGTTTAATTTTCACTAAAATGAACGATATATTTTTGTATAGAAATCGCAGTGAGAGAGGAGAGGGTGCAGGCCATTAGTTACTTGTGTGGGTAATTAAATTTCTATTTTTCTTCTTTTTTAATATCCATTTTACTTTTCTGAAAATACCAACGGCATCATTTAATCTTTAAACATTTAATATTAAATTAATTATTAATTATAGAAAATGATATCAAAATCAACCTTCAGAATACTCACAATAAGAGTTTGTTAACAGAACCTTTGATTAAAAACTTAATTAATTTCACTTGTATGATCAAAAGGTTAAATTAATGTCAAATTTTGAGCAAATTAAAGTTATATGTATCTTTGAGAGATTAAAATGAGACTACTCAAAGGGAGAAAAAAACGGAGAAGTGGAATGTTGAAAATTTAAAATTGATTAACGATGTATCTAAAATATTGTATATAATGAGTAAACAGAGTAATCTTTACTTGATGAATTAATTTTTGGATCTATTTTAAATTCAAATTTTTAGATGGTATTAAAATTATGGAATCACTTATAATAAATCACCTAAAAAGTGTCTAGTAATAAATTTTACATTTAAAATATTTAATTTTAACATAAAACATACAATAATATAATCAAAATAATATATACAAGTATGAACAACTCTATCTATTTGAGATACTTCATGGGGTTAAGCCAATCATAAATTCTAACTTATTTCTTTAACCAGCAATTATGGTATTTAGTTACTTATATATACACCTACGTATAGTATATTTGTTTTGTCCAACACTTAAGAATCGTGGTATTGATAATTTGGTTAGATGAAAAATGATTCCTCTCATCTTCAAGTAAATATACAGTATAAGCAACAAAAGATGTTGATGTACATATCTCAATAAAAAAAAACTTCAGTTACCGCAAGAAGTTGAATGTGGACAATTATAACAGAACCAAAGAGAAGCAACCTATCATAAGAGATGGTCATGAAGAGAGGTAGGAGCTGGTGGAGGTTGTATGATGTTCACTGAACTTCTAAACAGGATTGGCTAGAATCTGTTAAAGAGTTTGAAATCGTTCGTAAGAGTCTTGATTTTGGACTCTAGTTTGCTAAATGTAAAAGTGACAAAAAAAAAAAAGTATGGGACTAAAATTGTTGAATGGAACAAGTGGATGATAAATTTGATCAACAGTGTTTTCTCTTCTTGGGACAAGCAACATTTGATGATAAAATGCTCACTAAACAAATCAAGTGAGAAGATAATAGAGACTATAATTGGGTTAATATATATATGTGGTCAAATACATACCAATCAGGGTGGTCCTAAATATTGATGATAGGGAGATGATGTACAATGGATGAGGTTTTTATCATTTCGAGAAGGCTTTGTTTCTTAGGTTTCTTGTGAGTTTGAATTACGACTCTTATTCCTCTCAATGATGTCTATCTATTATCCTAATCCCATAAGCCATGATAACATTTTTTTATTCACTACGTGCTTTATCCCCCCACGAAATTCCTATTCTTTTAGCTTTATTGCTTCTTAAATCGAACCAGGATACCATCC
Organism: Pachyrhizus erosus; assembly: GCA_026544285.1. Classification (NCBI taxonomy): domain Eukaryota; kingdom Viridiplantae; phylum Streptophyta; class Magnoliopsida; order Fabales; family Fabaceae; genus Pachyrhizus; species Pachyrhizus erosus. The sequence goes on from JAMLFT010009965.1 coordinate 9,226, forward strand.
TTGCTATTTTATTATTCTTCGTTAATGCGTTTGAGATGAATGGTGATACTGTTTTTCTTTTTCTTTTTCTCATCATTTTAATATTATTAATAGATAATTATTATTAATTTTCTAAAAAAAAAACAATAGTAACGTCTCTTTTTCTTTTAAGGGGATGATGATAATGCATGTGGCGCCTTATAAGATAAAGTAGATTGGTGCCGTGCAAGTGTAGACGTCAGACATATATGTGGTTAACTTGAAACTTTTTCAATTTAGTATTTTTATTGTTTTTTTATAAATATTTTTTAACAATATTAAAAGAGTTTGATGGTGATAAGTTGAATATGTAAACTACTACACTCTTATTCAAGAATATAAATTTTAAGATAATTATTTTATAAAAAATTATATACTAATAATATCAAATAATTTTATACTATTATTTCATCATTAATAATAAATATAATAAGTTTATTAATTTGAAAATTATATCAATACTGATTTATGATTAAATAATAAATATATAATCATTTATTTTTAAAATTAATAAATTTATCTACATAATAGTTTATAATTAATTTTTTTTATTTTTAATATTAAAATGGTCCCATCCTATTGAGCCATTATATCTGTAGGGATTTTTCCACCTAAGCAAAACAGGCATAATGGGGTGCTATTCTATTAAACGGATTTAATGACTCATTTGGGCCCCTTTCGAACCAAAACAAGATTCAATGGCTCATGTTCATTTATTTAGGTGTATACATGGGAGTTTAGTTTTGGAGGAAAAAACAACAACCATATTTGTATATATTCTTGGGTAAAACATGCTACGAATTGCTTAAAAAAAATTAGTATGAATTAGATTTAGATAGTTTAATATATATTTACAATCATAAGTAAATGAAAATTTTTGTTTTTGATACTGAGGAGGGGCATAACTAAATGAAATTTTTTTACCTACTTATTAATGCGGCATAGGCGAATAACAAGTAACCTATGTACCTGCAATACGAAATTATTTAAATGACAAAATAAATAATTAACATATTAGCTAAAAATTATTTTAAAATTTGTTTCAAAAACCGAAAGGTATCAAATATTTTATTTTAATATAAATATATATTTTAAAATTATTTTTTATTTTAATAAATATCTATGAATACTTATAATTACTAATAGTTATTTATAAAATTTGTGAATATTTTGATAATATCCGTGCGGGTATGAGATAAGGATACAACAAATTTCCAAACATAGTAAGTGGCTGAGGGTTATTATCTATGCCCGTTGTTTTATTAGTATCTTTAAGAAAGTGAGAATAAGTTTCTTTATTATTCATAAATAATATTTAGTTTAATATATTTGAATAAAAAAACAAAGATAAATTTAATTGTTAATTTTTATTTTAAATATTAAATAAATATTTTAATTTAAATAAATAATTTATACTTAAATAATATTTTGATCCTTGAAAAATAAAAAAAAATATTTTAGTCTTTTAAAAAAATTTATTTTGATTTTAATTTTTTAAAATTTTAATCTTTATTTTTAAAAAATATTATTAAAAAATAATATAAATATTAATAATTCAATAATTTAGCACATCATTAAAAGATTTATAAGATAATTATGTATAATTATTGTTATTAAAGTGTGTTTTTAAATTTTTTTATCAATTAATTTAATATTATTAATTATTTTAAATAAATAAAAATTTAAAAATATAATTTATTAAAAAAATTACACAGCCAAAATGATGCATCCGTGGCTAGTAGCTTTGGGTTGCACATTTATTCTGTGTGGGACTAGTAAATAAGTTTTTGCCACTGAACATGAATCATGAATCATGAATCAGGAATCATGAATCTGTTCCCAAAACCTAGATCATTTTGTCTCATGATGTTCCTCATGGGCTTTTACAACTGCTTGCACTTGCTGTGCTGTATTGCAACAGTAGTAAAGATTATACAGTGTTTGGACCTGTCACAGGCCTCATAATGTTCTTGAGGTCCTTCCAACTGCCACATAAGCAAAACATCTATCAATCTGAGTTCAGAAAGTAAGCATCCAAACACTTCTGCTTTTCTTTGTGTGCTTATACAATGAATACAGAGTATTTGTTTGGCAATTGTACACAAATTGAATAGGGCAATTTAGTTTAGCTTTGGTGTATATCATTATTCTATATTCAACTTTTATGCAAGATTAGCATACAACGGATGAAAACAAGTTGGTACGAGTTGAACACCTGAAATTTAGATTTGGTTTGAGAGAGAAAAAAAATTGTTTGGTTCATTTTTTTAAAACGAATCTTACTGAAAGCTTGATTTTGGCTTGTTTTAAAAACATTGTATTTGAGTCTAACTTGTTTAACTAATTTATAATTTAATTATTTTTATTAAAATTTAACTTTAATTATTGTTTAATTTTATCAATTTAGTATTTAATAAATATTTTATTACTAGATGATATACATATAAAAATATGTTCTTCTCCTATAATATGTGAAATTCAAATATTTTAGACTATTACATTTCATAATTCAGGAAATAAAAATAATTATAACTTTTCACTACTGTAAAATAAAAACTAAAATTAATTTTAACATTTTCATCAAAATTCTACATATTTCCCTAATGAATATATAAACAATGAGGTATTCCTATGCGTTTGTGTTTTGTACTAAATTTTGTTTTAACAGTTTTCTAATGTGTTGCAAATGATGTTTGGGGTCTTGGTGCTAGGATTATTGTGATGTCCCTGTACATCAATGTCTGTTTTATAATATAAACACTTTTTTTTTAAGTATGAATGTTTTAATAAAATATAATTATATATTATCTTAAAATACATTAATAATATATTTAATTCACATATTTATATTAAAAATAATTATGTGTACGATAGTAAATATTTGTAAAATTTATTAATAAACATACTTATTTTTTAAAATAAATGCATTAATAACTTATAATTATTATTTTTTAAAAATATATTGATAATGTAATTTATTAACACATTCTTATTAATATATATATATATA
>JAMLFT010009966.1:0-12251 GCA_026544285.1 Pachyrhizus erosus
AATTTTTAAAAAAAATTACACATAATTATCTTGTTGAATTTTTTAAAAATAAGATAAGTTAGTTGACTGTTATTAAAAATAAAGATTAAAATAAAAAAATCTTTAAATATTTAAAATTTTTAAAAATAAAAATAAAAATATCCTTATTTTATATAACCAAAATATTATTTAAGCAAAATTACAATAATGAAGGAAAAATGTATCAACTTGCAAGAACGTCGATAACACAAAAGATATTCACTTATGATGAGATTTGTGACTTTCGTCTTTACTTGCAATTGTTATAGGTTCCCTGATTGAAAGAAAGAGGCTTTAACCTTGAAAAGCCAATCACCTCTTCCCAAATCATGCTTAATCAAATGTTCATGATTGTTAATTTGTCTACTTGAATTGCATAAAAGCTAACAATTTCTTTTATCAGTGAAGTTAACAAATTTACATTAACTATCGAGAGGTTAATTAATCTAATTGGTTAAATTGATTAATATAAATGTTATTAATCGGTCTTTCTATAACTTGTAACACGATTAATTATACGGTTTCACTGATTAATCATGATAGGATTGTTCGTCAATTAATTAACCCATAGTAAGAATCGCATAAAAAAATATTATATTGATTAATTCATAGATTTTATTTCACACTCCATTTTAACTGATTTTTAACTTTTCTTATTAATTAAAAAATTTATCTGACTTTATTAATAATGTTTGATACACAATTTTTTAATTATTTATAATAAAAATAAAAATGCTAACTTTGTTTTTATCTTTATTCTTCTTTTGTTTCCATAATATTTATTAATTTTTATTATTTTTAAATAAAATAAAATATTCTTATAATTCTTTCTTCGTATATTTACAAGATAAAGTTTTATTATTTTTAAATTTTTCATTACATAAGATGAAATTTTCTTAATTTTATTCTTTTATATAACATATTAATAATGCTAAATAATAAAACTATTTTATTTTATTATCGTTATTAGTTTTTAGATATTTTTATATTGCACATATTATTTTAATCATTATACTATTATAATATTCATTTTATTATTTTTATATTATATTTCAATATATTAATATTAATAAATAATAAATTTATTTTAATTTTTTTATTGTTTGAATAATTTTTTATTATAATAAAGCATGATAGCATGTCATTTTTAATTTTTTTAATTTTTATTAAAAATATTTTAAGATATGGTGTAGGTTGAATAATAGAATACATAACAAGAAAAAATTAAGATAATTAAAAGTCAAGAATATAATTAAAATAATCATCTATAAATAAAAATTACAATAGTTTTAAATTAATTAATTACTAAAATTACCTTCTTTAATTGGAATTTAATTTTTATCATGATGTTTACATTTGATGAAATTTTTTATTACATTAATTATCGAGATAAACTTCTTTAAGAATACCAAAATTGCATCTAACGTTTGTCCTTGATATATCAATTAAATCATTAGAGCAATCCTAAGTGCACAATACTTGAATGCAATTTCACATAAATACATCTCTGGAAAAAGGATAATAGCTTTTTTTTTAAGTGTTTAAAAGATCAATCTAAACTTTCTAACATTAAAGAAGTGAGTGAAAAGTTAAGAGGTGTATTATAAAAGACAGTGAAATGTACCTTGATTCTTAGAAAACTCTATTATCACGGTAATACAGTTTGTGTTTGGATTTTTGTTTCAACACCTCCTACGTCTGTTCATCTCAATCCATCCAGAGATAAACTTTTTTGTTTGGGTGCATTGGAACGTGTATGAACGATTATTCAAAGAGACGAAATGATTAAAGTTTATTTGATCTCATTTATGGATGAAATCATGAACATCCACTGTAAATAAAAGTTATTGAAATGAAAAAAAATCACCAATACCTGTTTCCTGTGTTATGTGTTGAAGAATTTTTTTTTTTTTAACATTAAGTGTCTTCTAGCTCTATATTGAGGATTGGTTTCACAATTGACAGAGAAAGTCAAAATCTGTTAAAATATCTTGAGGTTTTATTATAACCAAATATTCTAATTACAATAGTAAAAAAATAAAATAATATTTCTAATTAAAAAAGAAAAGCAAAAATATACTGAAATCCAGAAAACTATCATTAATATGTAAAATCCACCGTTTATTTTAGTTAAGAGATTTTTTTAACTATGTTACAAACACAAATTATTGATCAACATCAACAGTGATTAATTTTCGTTGAAAAAAATAGTTAGTTAATAAATTTTAATAAGACTTTATTTATCAACTCTAATGTTTTCATTCATGTTACTTAAATTTAAAACTTTATGTAAAAAATTTGAATCCAATTCCATTCAAGTTCATAAATGTAATTTTGATTAGTATGGGAAGTTGATCACAAGAAATAATTTAAGTACGTGTTTGTAAATTCATCCAACACATTTATCCACAGTAAAGACCATGTCAATTTCAATCTTTTATGCAAAAGTTAGACCAGCAGACTTACATTGATTGTGTGTCAAATTTCGAAAGATGCACGAACGAACACCGTCTAAAAATAAAAGTCAAATCCAAAATGAGTTTTATACAAAAGAAATGAAAGGAAAAACATAAAGAAATAACGACTAACAACGAGCAACACGCATATATTTAAATTTCATATAATATTTTTATAACAAATATAATGAATACAATATTGTAGGAATATCATTAAAATATTAACATCAAGAATAGGAAAAATGTATTTTCAATCAAGTTTTACTTCTTATATGCTTTTTAATTGATTAAACTGGTCCCCTGATTATATAAAAATGTGCAATTTTACGACAGTATTAACATGTCAAACAATATTGACTTGTGCCCCTCTTTAACTCTCATAAAGTAAAAAAAAACTTGCATAAACATTAATCACAATTTTTTATCCACCACAAAAGTAGGAAAAAACCCATTGCAAGCAATGACCACTAGTAAATACCCTCATTGCATTTAAAAAATAAGTAACATAATAATTTTCACTTGTATGGATAAAGCAGGTAAATGATGTCTCAAACTGAAATCACACGAGTATAAAATACACCACCATTTAAGCCTACCTGGGAAATTAACATATTTAACATATAGGGATAGGAATAACTAGGCTAGGTAATACCCTATTCATATTATATGGATAAAACGAGAGAATATAAAACAAAAAGAAAACTTATGATTTTTTTATTGTTTAAATAAAAATAGTTAATTTTGATTATTTTATTTAGTTAAAATAATAATCGAAGAAAAAAATATAACTATGTTAAATATTTTGATATTTTCAATACAGTATAAGTAAATAAACAAATTGATTATTTTAACATTTTTCTTTCATTTCTCTTTGTATAAAAAAGGATTAAATTTAGGTTTCATGTTTTTTCTTTCATGTTTTTGTCAATAGAAAATTCTGTCTTCTTCATATTTTTATCTTTCTAATTTTTTACTTATTTATTTTTTAAATCAAATAAATGTTTAAATGACATCTTTTGGAAGATCACTTTGTTTTAGTTTTTATTTTAAAAAAATTTTGAATAGAAAAATATTTTAAATTATTTATAACAATCATATAAATTTTGATAAGGCTATTTTTTAAAAGACCACATAAATAATATAAAAGTTAAAAAAAAAATATTTTCTTATATTTTAGTTTGTCATTGCTGTGGAAGAAACAGTTATGAAAAATGATAATCATCCGTGCTATTTTGGGATGGAATAAAGGGAAAGAAGAAGAGAAAAAGAGAAAAAGAGAAAAATAAAAAATAAAAAATATAATATATAATATGATAAAAAAAAATGAAGTGAAAGTAAACTGTCTATATTTAAATGTAAGACTTATTTGAAGAATTTTTAAGTGTTGATTAAAATATAATCAACATCGATAACTTTAATGTTTTTAAAGTAACATTTTTAATAAAAATATAATTAATTATTTTTTAAAATTTAATATAATTATATTTAATAAATAAATAAAAAGTAAAAAAAATATATTTAAATTAAGCAGAATTTAAAAATGTAGTAAATAAGTGAAAAGTAGTTTGATGGACGTAAAAGGAGAAAGAAAGAGATAGTAGAAGAATATAAGTGGGTGTTGAGAGAAGACGCGCAGATGAGGCGAGTGAGGAAATGAGAAGGGCTCATAAATACGAGGTACAGCGTTATAAGGGCATTGGACGCTTGGCGAACCAAAGAGGCAAAGGTGGCCCTCTTCCCGTACTCTTGGATTGGACTTTTCTGGAAAGAGTTTCCTTTTACTTCTATTATTCTCATTTCCCTTTTCTGATGCCAATTTCACACACTCTGTTTCTCTATCTCTATGCTGTGCCGTGGTCTCGACTCACAATAATTAATATTCCACTTTCTTCCCCAAAACACCCTCACTCACATCCCCTATTTACTTTCTTTCCTCTTTTGACCCCCTGTGTCTTCCCACATGGTAAAACTTAGTCATAATCCTAAAAAGATAAAAACGCTTGGAGCCGAGTCATGGACATGGAGCTGCCTCCACTCCTAACTCATCATTAACCATTACAAAAGGTAATTCTGAGTAATTATCTTTCTTTTGGACTCCTCGCGCTGTCTATTTCCATTACTGCGTAATTTCGACCACCCAGTCACACACACACATATATATATGTAGAGAGAGAGAGAGGACAGCTAGCCAAGATATATAGATAGATAGATGCTTTTTCGATTTCGTTAACGTGGGAAAGGTTTTAAGAAAGAGATGCTTGATGGTTATCGGTTTCTCACTTTTTTCCCTATTTTTACCACTTGCATTTTATTAATCACATAAAAACGGAAATAAATAACAGTACGGTGATTTATTTTTTTTTTTTATAAAAAATAAAATAAATATATATAAGGAGTTTCCTCCCGGAGAAGCAAAACAAAAATAGATTGTATTTATTTGAGTAATATAAAGAGAGAGAGTGAGAGAGAGAGATTGGAGAAGGTGGGATGCTTTCGGCTAAGCTTGCTGAAACTGGCCTCGTCTATGCTGTATTGGGCAGTTAGGGGAATACAAAGATCTTTGAACACCTCCTTCTTTATTACCTTTTTCCAACACCTACCTCTTTCTCTCTCACACTCGTCCTAGGTTTGATTTTTCTTCCTTCTCCCAATACTCCTTCCCCTTATCTCCATTATTTTATTCTCAAGTTTTGACAGACACACACACACACTCTCCAGCTTCGCTACTTGCCTTTTTCTTTTTCTTTTTCTCTGCCTAGCTATATGCCTCTGTGAGAAGAGGAACTAACAAGCCATTCAAAAGGGAGCTGAAGAATGTGGGATCTGAATGACTCCCCCGATCAGAGAAAGGACTACGAATCTGAAGGCTGTTCTTCTTCCCTGAATGATGATAAAGGCAAGAGAGTGGGATCTGTTTCCAATTCAAGCTCCTCTGCAGTTGTTGTCGAAGATGGATCGGAAGAAGAAGACAGTGACAGAGGTGGAACCAGAACATTGGAGAGAAAAAGCAGCAAAATATTCGGTTTTTCGGTAACCCATGATGACACTGACCACCCCCCAGTTACTCGGCAGTTTTTTCCGGTGGAGGATTCCGAGCTACCCGTTTCCCCCAACGCCGTCGCTGGCGGCGGCGGAAGCTCTTTCCCACGTGCTCACTGGGTAGGCGTCAAATTTTGCCAATCGGAAACACTCGGCGCCGGCAAAGCAGTCAAGGTGCCGGAGCCGATTAAGAAGAGTCGCCGAGGACCACGCTCGCGCAGCTCACAGTATCGAGGAGTTACCTTTTACAGAAGAACTGGTCGATGGGAGTCTCATATATGGTTAGTGCGGTGTAAATTTTAGCTTAAAAAAAAACAAATATTTTTTTTTATTGAACTTGTTCACGGTTAGATTTTGATTCTTTTGGTTGTGGCTGTCCTTGATGCTGCAGGGATTGTGGAAAGCAAGTGTATTTGGGTAAGTATTACTATGAGGACGATTGCATATGTGGTTGTTGTTGTACACTTATTGAGTATGTGCGTGTGTATATATTGTTTGTTTGTTTGTTTTTTTTTTTTTGTTTTAATAATGTTTTGTTGTGGATACGAATTGGGAGGCAGACAAGAGAGTATTGTGGGGAGTTTTTTTTGGGATGACTGACGAGATGGTTTTGTCTGGATAAATTTGTGTAGGTGGATTTGACACAGCACATGCAGCTGCTCGGTGAGCACTTGCTCCCTCTCTACCTATTGTTCCGCTTGTAATATAAGTTTTCTACATCTCGAACCCAATCCACATAAAATTTCGTTTCTTGCAAATTAAAATACGGTTCGAATTAATAAAACTAATTATTCATCTCCCTGGTCAGTGCGTACGATAGAGCGGCCATTAAGTTCCGGGGGGTGGAGGCAGACATCAACTTCAACATCGAAGACTATGAGGAGGACTTGAAGCAGGTGAGTAGCATCAAGAGAGGGGGGGAGAATCTGTGGAAAGGCATTTATCTTATCTCCAACAGTCGCCTGATACCTTATCTCCTAAAGTTCTTAATTACTATTTAATCTATCTTGAATTACTATTGTCATTTGGTTAATTAATTATATTATTATAGATGTGCAATTTAACCAAGGAAGAATTTGTGCACGTACTTCGTCGACAAAGCACTGGATTTCCTAGAGGAAGTTCCAAGTATAGAGGTGTAACTTTGCACAAGTGTGGAAGATGGGAGGCTCGAATGGGACAATTTTTGGGCAAAAAGTAGGACCTAATCATCTATTTTATATGTATTTTATGCATCATGTCATGCATGTGTATGTTTCTTTTTTCATTTTTTTTTTTAATCAGCAATTCATGTGTATGTCTGTTCATGCCGTGAATAAATTTAGTTAATTTGATTTGATTCACCAGGTACGTTTATCTGGGTCTGTTTGATACCGAGATTGAAGCTGCAAGGTACCTACCTACTTTGTTAGCCTTGTCAATTTGATGTTTCTCCCTTCCAATTTTAAGATTGCCCACCTTGTAGAAAGTGTGGTCAACAATATCGACGCATGCTAGGGTTTTGAATTTTCGGCACATTTTGTATATAGGGCATATGACAAAGCAGCAATAAAATGCAACGGCAAAGAGGCCGTCACCAATTTTGATCCCAGCATCTATGATAACGAACTTAATTCTGGTAATTAAGGAATCAACTATGAGCTTTATGTACTTACTGATGTTCTAATCAAAGTGTTTGTGTTTTATTAAAAAACATTCAGAACACATAATTAGTTAAATATATTATTGGGTGGCAGAATCCTCAGGTGTAGCTGCAGATCACAATCTGGATTTGAGTTTAGGCAATTCTAGCTCTAAACACAGCAGTAGTCAAACATCGGGGAATCACTTCCCTAATTCTGCAACCGACCAGCATATGCCACCTGAATCTAATTGGCGGAATGGGGGAAGCAAGCCTAAGGTTCATGTAATAATTTATAAAATTCGTTACTTACTGGCCAGTTCACTCTTTTATGTTTGATTAATGAAAAAATGTGTTTTAATTCCTATAATTTCAGTCAATAATACTTATATTTTTGTATTGTTGAATTTCTTATTCAAACTTAAAAAAATATATAAATTTAATCTCTATTTTAAACGTTTTTTATTTTCATAAATAGTCAATTATGGACTGAATCCATATGCCTTTGAAAATTTGATTACTATTTTATCGATATAAAAGTACAGTTGTCCACGTTTGGTCGATAGTATAAAGAATTAAAGCACATTATTTTTCCTTCATTTAATTTCCTGTTGAATTGTACCTGAATCACCCCATTTGACTCCTCATTATATTTCACTCAGCTGGTAAATATACTACCAAAACCATGTGGTAGAAGCAACATAGAGCCCTATACAAGAGATGGGCATGGGGAAAGTGAAACCTTGAGGCTGCTAAGCCAAACTCACCTTCAATCCCCAACCACTAAAGAAATGCACAGATATGGTCCGTATAGGTCGCCTGCAGAGCCTCAAATGTCTCAAAATTTTGCACATCAACTTCACCAACCAAATTTTCATGTGGGTACCTCAATTAATTTCTGTTTTGGCTGATGCATTAAATTTAAATGGACAAAAGATGATTCAGGAAGTGTACATTTATTAGTAACCAACATCCTTGTCGACTTCAATTTTTACCCACTATCCCTCTGAACATGCAGGTTCCTAGCAGCAGCAACGGAGGCCGTATTGGAAGTGATCTTTCATTATCAATGTCCGATCAACAACAATGGCAAGCCGGGCCTCCACATTCGTTAGCAACTGCTGCAGCATCATCAGGATTCCCACCGCAGATTAGACCCTTTCAAGGTTGGCTGCAGAAAAATGGGTTCCACTCTCTCATGAGACCCTCATGACCCTAAAGATTATTTCTACCATGCCATTTCACATTAAAAAATAATCTCCCCCTATTTTGTTATGTGATCATGTACAAGTGGATGCAGTTAGATTATTGTTTGTGTCCAGCCTCCCTCTTCTTTAGGAAGCCCATACATAACTGTAACTTTACTATTGGGGTGAAAGAATGCATGGAAAAAAAAAAGAAGGAAAAGCCAAATTGGGAACTCACTGGACTTTGTATAGGCCAGTCAAACTAACCAACGGACGAAATCTTTAAGTAGATACTAGATATTCTGGACGCTGACTAAAATTTCTGATCTTATATAACTATGATTTACTGCATTCCTGCGCTATAGTATTTATGACAGCACATATTCGTTTTCTTAATTTGAGATGTATTGCCATTACATACACATGGTTGTCAATTTGTTCCTTATTTCTACTCGGATCGGGATTGTCCTTTAAAAGTTTGCTAAGGAAAGATGCTAGCTTGGGTTTCTTAATAGGGTAGTGCAGGTTCTGCTTAGCTTGACATAAAACGTTGAGGCAAATATTAATTTCTTACTAGCTTGAGGGAAGGAAAAATTGTCTAAAAAAAAATTTACTCTAGCGTTAAGAGAGAGACAGTTATGCATAGTGGGTTATTTTGTGTCTTGGAAATATCACCGGATGGTGATGAATAGTCTCCATCAATGGTGTCCTTTGAATCAGTTCTCTTGGCCAAAAGCAGTCAGACAAAGGCTATTATGACGAGAAGGACCTATCATTGTTCGTCTAAAGCTTCAAAAGGACACTGATGCATTGAGAGAGAGAAGGAAGTGACCAAAAGGGTATAAATGGTGAAGGGGCTAACTTGCTTGGGGTTTAAGGCCCTTGTCAGTTTTAACTTTTACGAGAAACAAAATTGAGCACCACGTACTAATAACAATGTTAATTAACGGGGAAAACAGAAGTTGGGCCATTTATTTATGGGATGTAACTTTATGAGAACAGAGCAAAGGAGTTATTGGTTCGTGTAGTGGTTGGGTTCAATGATTCTAGACTTGTGAGTATTGGAGGGAACAGCGTCTGAATGGCTGATGAACTAGAGATTCTCGATATTAACTTGATGCCAAAGCCTTGGTCGTTTGGATCCTACATGAGTGCTGCTTAAAAAAATTGTTTTTCCATCGAAGTGGATGGATTTTATTTAAAAATTATATATATAATTTCTACTTGCAATTTAAATAGAAATTAATATGCATCAACAGACCTTTCATTTGACAAACCAGATCCAAAACTTTGTTATCTCGTTGGTTGGAATAATACTAGAATAATATGAGAATAATCATCCGTCCAACCCATTTGTTTTTGGGATGTTGTGTTGGTCGGGTAAATGACTTAAAAAATATAAAACATGCGCGCTTCCGTCATCTCGAGCGTCATCCTAGATATTTTAGGAAAAGTGGGCCCAAATTCATGTCAAACATAGAATTGAAATTTACACGTTGAAGGTTTTTTGGGTAGAACATGTTGAAGTTTTATATGCTGAGTTTTTTCACTTTCACTAATTACTACCAGAATATTTGGAAAAAAAGAAAGAACGTAAAACGAGGATGAGCAATGTTGGTGAATACGTAGAGGCAAAGGAGGTACCCTTGATTCAATGATATTTGCTTATATTTTTGTAGCCCGCCTACCAAAAGAAAGCGTACATAACATTAAGTAAGCTTATGAAATGGTAATATTTTTTATCAATGCCATGAGAGGCAGGATAGGTTAACGACAACAAGTTAAGTGGTCCAAAAAATTGATGCCACAGCCTTGACTCTAAATGAAGGAAAAAAAAGCTAGTAAATTACAGAATCGAGTACGAAGTGGGACTAAGTTATTCACTGCCAGTGTTCAGTAGGTTAAAGCTCTCTCTCTCTATATATCCTTTTACTTTGCATTATATCCATGGGAGACAGCAACATCCACATAGATTCATTTCTCTTCCCCTCTCATTTTTCTTATTGATTGTACCCTAGGATGCATGACAACTTGTATTGACAAAAAGTATAAAAGAAAAGAGGATCAACATGAGTAAAATAATTTAGCAAAAGGGATGGTTTGATACCACATTTTATTTTTAAATATTTAAGATGAGTGATTCTATGTGTTGGATTTCTTGAAGGGTTGGAAAAGTAATACTATCGGACTAGTTTAATTTCTTTTTAAGAAAAACAAGAAATGTTTGTGTGTCGTTGATTTAAACTTTATACAATTAGGTGACGAGTGCGGTATGCGTTTGAGTTTGTGTTTGATGCTACAATACAAAGTATGATAATAAATCTATGCAAATATAGGTATATACGGAAGGATGATGGTGATGGTGATGGTGATGGTGAGTGGGACTGGGACTTGGGTGAGGAGGCATTGGTCCTAATCCTATCTATGATGCACATTGTGCCCTCAATTGTAAGATCGCTATCATCATTCACTCAGACAAACTACTCTTTTGGTTTCCCTATCTGTGACGCCCTTGCCAGTTGCCACCTCTCTCTTTTCTCTCTCTCTCCTAATTTATGCCCTCATTTTAATTACACCTACTGCATTTTGTTTGCCTCTGCCTTCTATCTATCTATAATGTTGCTTATATACACTTTCCTTTTCTGGTATGTTTTGGCGTTTGATATTGTATTCACCTGCATCTTTTTGCATTTTTCTATCTAGCCTTTAGCGCGGATTTATATCTTAATTCTGAGTTCTAGATCCTGTACCCATGTGCAACTCGACCAGTCTCTTTTCTCACAGACTGTCATTTGTCCCACACCAATCTCCATCACTTCTTACCTCACATCATCATATTTTCTTTATACACTACAAAATTCATTTATAATCTATTTATCATTAGACTTTGTCTTTCTTCATATAAACTTTATATCTAATCAATTTTTACCTCTTAGTACACATATTATAGATCTATATTTACAGTGTAATATATTACATTAATATATAATATTTTACTTTTAATATAAACTCATAATAGTCCTATTAAGAGATTACTTTTTGTTAGAAAAAATATTATAATAATGAAATCTAATCAAATGACGACCCAGCCTGACAATATTCTTTTTTGCTAGTGATATTATGTTTTAACTTGGTGAAAATATTTGATTTGTCTGTTGTTTTCTTGTTGAGTGATGAAATCTGGAGATTTTCACATGTTATATACTCCATCAACATTTTTTATTTTTCTTTATTATCCTTTTTTGTTCGTCAACCTTATTTGGATCAACTATTGCACTTGCCACCACACCCAAAAATTTGTTAGGTGAATCTCATTTTTTTATTTTAGTAGGATCTTATATTCTAATTATAATTTTTTCATCCATAAAAAATAGGGTTGAATTTGACATCTTGTTTAAGAATTTCAATTTCAATTTTATTGAACCAAAAATTTGTTAATATTATTGTTTCATTTCGTTTCTAATCTATTATAAAAACATCATACACAACATTATTATTATATGAAACATTATTATTAGATTGAATTAAAACAACACTTTGTATTTTGAAAATTTTTATGATAATAATATATTTACCAATATACGACATATTTTTTTTTTATTGTTAGGTATTTTTTTCTAACGACTTTTCTCAATGACCTTACAAACTAAATAAAGATTTCTCTTGTATATTTAATGATACTGTGAAAAAGAGTAGTAGTTGAAATGCAAGTCCCATTAGTTTGAGTATAAGAGCACTAATTAGAAAATATAACCTGTATATTTAACGAGACTCGTGTGAATTTTAGTAAATAATATATACTTCTTTTATTTTATTTTATATGACTGTTTTAGTAAAAAAATTTATTCTAAATTAGTTTTTATTTTATAAAATTAATAATACATTAAATATTTTTTTCATAAAATATCTTTAATAAAAATAGTTTTTAGT